>JAJJMC010031056.1:469133-505733 GCA_023531435.1 Papaver californicum
TATAACAAAATGAATAAGTTTGATCGAGATTGGATAAAATTCAATAAGTCTAAGTAAAATCGAGTGAAATTGATGAAAATTGATATAATTTGAGTAAGATCAATCAAAATTGAGTGTATTCAAGTCGTTTCGATAAAAAATTGAGTGAATTTTAGTCAGACTGATGAAATCATAGTTTGATATTGTTAGATTTGTTAGATTGATAAAAAAAATGAATAAGATTGATCGAGATTGAATAAAATTCAATAAATCTAAGTGAAATCGAGTGAAATTGATGAAAAATTGATATAGTTTGAGTAAAATCGATCAAAATGGAGTGTATTCAAGTCGGTTTTATACAAAATTGAGTGAATTTTAGTGAAATTGATAAAATCATAGTTTGATATCGTCAGATTTTAGATCGATAAAAAAATGAATAAGTTACTGTAGCTTGGTATGTCCTCATTAATATGTTACTAATTGTTATACAGACATATTTAGTTACTGTAGCTTGGTATGTCCTCATTAATGTTAGTAATTGTTATACAGCCTGACAAGTCGACAGGGACAATCAAGGAACATTTAGCAGTTATAGCTCCAACACTAGAACAGCTATGGGAGCTGAAAGATGAAAGGAAGAAGGAGTTTGCTGATGTACAATCACAGATTCAAAAGATATGTGGCGAAATTGCTGGGAATTCGAAACTTACCAAACAGGCAGAGGCTCCCACAGTTAATTAGGATGACTTGTCTTTGAAGAAGTTGGATGAATTTCATTCTCAACTCCAGGAGCTTCAAAAAGAAAAGGTATTATGCTTGTTTTGACCTGAGTTGAGATTGTAATGTCTCTATTTATTTCATTTGATTTTTTACTTTAGATTGTTGGAGATTATGATTTTGATTTTTTTATGACAGGAAAATCTTCTGTCCTAATCGGGGACTTTGCAATTGTGACAAATGGACGTGTGGGAGCTGGAATTTCTGATCCATATATTGAGCGGAAGGTGATGACAAGGTGGCCTGAGGATAACAACTTCTTTGAAGCTGTTATAACTGAGTACGATCCTATATATACATGTGTGTTTGACTTTGAAGTGCTTATGATATTGGTCTTAAGCAGATTTTTAACCTGCCTTCTATGAAGTAGTGTTCTTCGTCTTTTGCTTTAAGATTGTGGAAATTGTAAATATTTTTTAAAGAAATGATTAGATTGTACTTTTTTTTTCCTTTTATGTAGAGAGTGTAACTTTTTTAAGAAATGACATAAATTGAATTATGTGATATAATAAAATTTAACTTCGTTTTTTAGTTTGGTTTATAATTTATTTGGTATTAATTTTAATTTAAATTATGATTTGGGGTTATGTAAATCAGAATAGTGAAGTAATTTTTTTGCGAGCAAAAAAATTGAGTAGCTTAAATACTCCAGCAACCAACTTTAAGCCAATTAAAATCTGAATTCTAAAATAATTTGGAAGCTTAAAAATTTAAACGATCAACTTGAGTAAAAACTTTGATACCTTCAAAGTTTAAGCAACCAACTTCAGGACAACCAAAAGTAAAAATCGTTTGTAGCAAGCAAAATCATTTGATCGCTTAAATTTTAACCAAGTAAAATCAGGTTTAGTTGTTCCATTTATCTTCCAAATAGGTAGTTTAATAGCTCCTAAGTCACAAGTTGCTTCTAGAGAGTAAAAAATTTTGTACCTCAAAAGCTTGAGCAACCAACTTCAGTCCAATCAAAATCATAAATCACTTTTACCGAGCAAAATTAGTTGATCGCTCAAAATTTTAACCAAGCAATTTCAGAAATAGTTGTTCCACGTATCTATCAACTAAGTAGTTTAATTGCTTTAGAATGATTGGTATATCTGAAGCGATTGATATTTTACTTGCAACATTGGTTGGTCTAGATGTTAAGCGATCACAATTTTACTTGCTCCATGTTAGTTGGTCTAATGTTAAGCAATGAGAAAAGCACTCGCTTTAGGTAAGTTGGTTTATTACTAGAGCGATTGCATGGTCGCTCAAGGCTTTGAGATACATGGCTTTGGGCAACCAACGGAGCGAGTGCCACTTTTAGTCGCTCTAACGGTTATAGCGACTTAAAAGAGGCTTTAAGCGACTTAAAACGACATGTCGCTTAAACCCGTTTTTCTTGTAGTGTAGGATTCAAAAAATTGGTTGATACTTTCATTCGTCATAGGTAATATCAAATTATGAAGATATTATAAGTGCTCATCTTATCAAAATATTTATTGCGAACACATAGTTATCAAGTTACTTAAGTCTCTCTTCAGATTAGACTATCACTATCATAAGTAACTAACAAAACTTGGTAATAAAAACCCTAAACGATTTGTGTACATACATATCAATTCAAGCACATTTGATCACTTAACCTTCTTGTTGCACTAGTTACTAAAAGATACTTTATACCTCATTATCCATGACTATGGTATACTAGTGTATTATGAGTTTCATATTTTCAACGAAAGGTAACATATTTGAAATGATTTAGAAATCACCATAGAAATTGCTAATACACAATTATTAACCAATCATGTGATTCACGCCAATTGATATTATACAAAGCACATATAATCAAAGTGATTTATAACACACTGGATAACTCATACATAACTGATTCAACATCTCATTATTCATTAGCAATGTGATACTAATCTAACACATATAAGGGATTATCACTTTAAGTCACAAAAATCAATTTGTTACTTGCTTTAATTTGTCTATGAGAAATATTTCAACTAAATTGAAATCTCAAGTCTATTATGGATAAAAGAATTCACTAATACCGGTTTTTCATGTTATATCCAGGGTGACAAAGTACCACTATAACTGGTTGTAAGATCTCATATTAATCTAGAGCTTAGATACAATTATTGATATTCTGGACAAACATGCGTAACGTTTTTACAAACACCATATCTCATAAAACACAACTCCGAATCGGAAAATAAAAAATGACTTTTGAAGATAACATCTAGATCTACAAATATCGTTTGAATCACCATTTTAAAAAACTCATGGTTACCCCAGAAAAAGTAATTTAGTCAACAATATTTTTCTGCCCGTCAGAATTTTTCAGGAACGTTTCTCAGTTTTATAAAATACCTAAAAAATACTTTTACAACTCCAAAAATTCTGAAATTTGGTGTGGGTGACTATTAGGATGTCTACTATATTCTTTTAAAAGTATTTGTCGAAATTCCTTATAATTTAAGAGGTATACTCAAAATTCTACGGCTGACCAAAAAACCCAATTTTGATTTTTTCACTTCACAATTAACATCCTCTATTTTCCAATATAATATCAACATCAACCATTCGCAAACCGATCATTCATTGACGATTATTATCAAAGCTAATGTCTTAAGATTGTTGTGCGCAATAATTAAAATGAAGAAAATCCAAATAAACAAAAGTTATTGATACTTAGCTCTTTTGTATTGGAAGTGATCGATTTGACGAAATGAATAAGCTCCCCAGATCTCCGCAACAACAACATGCCAAAACTTTGGAAAACAGAGTGAGTCACGTGTTCAACACGCTGTCATTAAGACATTAGCGCCCGGCTACACTCAAAAGTGATGCTATAGCCTCCACAGGGTGAATGCCTCTAGGTTAAAACACCCTACTACACCTATTACTAGCATATGTAGTAGATGCTGAACTTGAGTTTGACAACTCCGAAAAAACCTTAAGGAAAATCTCAAAAACTTGAAAAAGATAAAAAAATAAATTATTATTCTTTTGGACTCTCCAAAATATAAAGAAACCTTTTTTCCTAGGATTGTTTCTATAAGTTGAGAAAATCTTGTATATATAATAAAATAAGATTTTTTTTTTTTTTTAAAACCTTAAAATTCATATTTTATATATTGTTTTTCAATTTTTTTTTCTGCTTAAGCTATTTGGTCTTTATTACCTTAACAGAAAGCTTTTGAAAACGCAACGCACCCAGCCATACACAACATAATTCACGAACACACTGTTTTTCCATGATTTTGAAAGCCCTATTTCAGGGATTGTAAGCAAAGCACAAAGCTACAAACTTCACAAACTCCAAAATCGTGCAAAAGTACACTATTTTAGAACACAAAACTTGTCACGTGTGATAGAGTGGAACTCTATTATAACTCAAGATATATTTTGACGCCTCTTGCTTGGGTATTTATTTGGACATATTTTGATGCCTCTTGGTTGGTTATGTATTGGACTAACTCTGAGAGATAGTACAGGAAGTAGAGCTGCTACTTAAGGAATCTGATAGAATCAGCAGTCAGACGCTAGCCGAGATGTGCCAGCGTCCGAAGAAAGTGCAGCCTTAAATGCTTTGATAATGAGCGCAGGACTTGCTGTTTACAAATGTTCTTTTTGTGGAATACTCAAACAAATGAGTACTTGTTGAATAAAAGTTTCACCTTGACTCACTATTATTATTTTTTGATCGGCGACACACTATTATCATTCTACTACTTTCCTTTTTCAGCAAAACTTCTTTGGTGACAGGTTGTTGCGAGATTTGCCAACCAAACATCCTCAATGTAGCGCCTATATTTAATTGTTTGTACATATAATATACTATAGGGTATGACGCCTGCTGTTATGGAAGTTACTGATACTTTTTGGTTTATTTGGTCAACGGGGGACTTTTTTAAGGGAAAAATTACGTCTGCACTTTAAACCCACGCCTTCAAACAGTTAGGCTCGCACCTTTATATTTCATATTTCTTATTTCAGAAGTTTTATTTTAATAAAATACTTTTTTCATCCGGGAATATGTGATCTATTCATCTTTTTCATATTTCTTATTTCTATACGCATATACATTGTTAAAACTTCAAAGAAAGACGACATGATATTCATACTAAGATCAGTGTCGGCTGCCATAACTGGCATGACATTCGTCATCCAAGCAATGCCGATTGTGACTGTGTAACTGAAATGTCCTATTGTGTTATATGAATCTAACATATTCAATCAAGTTTAAATCAATCAAAACACTTAAATACGAATGAGAATCACTTATACTCTCATTGGAGCTATTTTACTGAGAGATAGTTTCCCAAGTATTTTTCTTTTTTTTTTATTTGTAATTGTATGTAATTTCTTTCTGAGTTTTTTCTTTAATTTTGTTTGAGCCGCTTTCAAGATTATGAGACCATTAACATATCTAAAATATTATTTCGTTTGAATTATTTTTATAGACGTTATTAATCGATGCTTTTTTTAAAAATCATCATTAAATTGGTTAAAAAAAAAAGAAGAAAGAAAAAGGAGTCAACAGTCTATCCAATATCCCTTGCTCTAATCGTGGGATCCTTTTTTTGTTATCATAAACATTTTTTTTTCTTTTACTTCACAAAAAAAAAATATTTTTTCCCTTAGTTTCCAAACTATTATTTAACTTTTTGACCTAATTTATGTTGAAAACCTACATGTATCCAAACACACCCTCTCTACGTTTTTGGAGGTACAAAATAGAGAAAAAGTTGAGTTTCCCAGGCGGGAAGAAGCGCTGTGAGTGTGGATAGAGAGAGAAAAATAGAGGGGGGAAATGGCGTCGACATTCTCATTTCCAGTGTTACCCCGTAAAGACATAGTAGCAATTCTATATGAATCACAAATTGCAAACATAAAAGAAGAACATCTTGTCAATCCAACTTCTGATGTCGTTATATCTATTTACACTAACCTCTTAATTTATCTTGATCCTCTTCAGTTAAGTATAGAGTAACACTTTTGAAACCCTAACTTTATTAGTTTCCTTTTTTCCTTTTTGTTAATTTTTTTCTTTTTTTTTTCAGGGATGATCATAGACAAGCTGATTTTAATGCATTAGGGCAACTAGAAAATCCAGATCTTCATATTGATTCAGTTCGGTTGATGAATTTGTGTCGTAAGATTAATGAAGTTATGGCTTCAGTCAGTTGTCCAACTGACTTTCTTTTAAGAGATTTGGCTAAACCTGATACTCATAGGAATGGACTTTTTCTTAGTGCCATTCTCAATTTCTGTCTTCATAGGTAATGATGCTGAAACATTTTTGCCCTGCTTTATAGTATTTTGTACTTTCGAATTAGGGTTTTCTTTGGATATTTTCTTTGTCGAGTTATTGTTTATTAGCTGATTACATGACCATCATTTTGCTATTAAGTAAAACATTTTGTTTTCTTGAACATAAGACGATGAATTTGAACTGAAAAGGGGGCTGTTGTTATTTTACAAGATTGTTCAAATGTATAAGCACCAAATTTTACCTACATCTTTTGGATCAGTAATCTTATTTTCATATTATTGGAGCTACTTATAGGAGAATGTTTCTTTTGTTACACGATCTGACAATAGCTTAAATATTTCAGGGAAACTAAACTGGTTCTTCTACAACCATTTGTCGATCAAGTTAATATCCACGAAGAGCAGCGGAATGAGTTAGAGTCCAAGATCTCAGAGGTATCTTTTTGAAAAGATTTATGTCATAGGGAAGTAGTACGGTGTTTGAATAGTTCAATGAAAAAACTAATGTGTTTGCTTTGCAGTTACACATGGAAATATCTAATCTCAATGAAGCGAATGAAAGGGAGCAGCCTTTTATTACAGAGGTAGATGGTAAAGTTAAGGAGCTACGCCAGACAATTCAGGAACTCAACAATCATCAAATGTTGGTAAAAACTTCTTTGTTAACAGTGAAGGGCCAGGCCAGTGAGATTGATGAGAAGGTATGGTCCTCAGACTTAGAATTGCAAGAAAAAGTTTTGATTCTCATTGTTATTGTGCTTAATGTATTTTCTATGGGATAGTCTATTAGTAACTTATGCTAAGGGTGAAAGATTCACGCTTTGTTCCACTGTCACAAGTATCACATTATATTATGCCAGAAAATCTTTGTTCTACACCTCTGAGTGTGTAATGTATTCCAATCAGACATTTTCAGTCTCATATTTTTAAGATTGGCTTGATTTGTTTCATATTTTCTAATGAACCACTTATTCTGCACCTCCCTTAGTGTTCATGTTAATGTTCATGATGTGCTGAGATCAATCATTGCATTAGTATTTCCTGTTTGTCTAATCGAGATAACATCTCCCACTTAGATGGCTTGCTTAAGGTTGTCTTTTATTTTAAATTGAATGGGGAAGCTTCAGTCAAGGTTTAGTGAGGACTGAGGAGTAAGCTGAGATTTTTGTTCAACCAAAAGGTTAAACGATGAGAGTTAATTGACTATCTCTAAACTTAATAATCATGCGAAGAAGGGTTGAGCCTTTATATATGGGATCTGATGGCCTTGGTTACAAGTTCACAGTTTTATAGTTTACAATAGAAGGGTAATTAACCGTATCCCACATTTTCGTAAAGTACCGAGTATGATCTCAACACTATCTACTCAATCTTTTTAAGCGGACAAGAGTGCTCGTGCAAGAAAGTCAATGCTTGCACAATTACATGACTCAGTATACATCACTTTTTAGACTTTCATTCTGATAGAAGCTGAGAAAGTCAATGCTTGTTCTTCAGAATCAAATTATTTTTGTCCAATGCAGACATGCGACTTATTCGTATTAATACTTTTTATGCAACTTATTTAACTCACTGGTTTCTTATAATTTTCTCAATGATACCTCTTTGTTTGTTGAGTTAAACCAATGCTGTTTTGTGTTTCTGACCCATCAAATTTTTTTAGTAAATAGTTGTCATTTATTACTTCAAAGTAAAGACACTCCTCAGATGTGATGCAGTTTAGATCCTTGAGAATGACTAGTTTGATAGTTTAACACTTTAATCATCCTCCTCATTTCATGTTACCTTCTCTTGTAGATTTCTAGTGCTGAGTTTACTTTGATTCAAAGTGCACAAGAGAATGCGAAGTTGCTATCCAGAATTGTCCAGTCTCCAGATAAGCTACAAGTAAGTTCTTGATCTCATCATATTGTGGATAACCTCAAGTTACCCTCACATTCACTAAATTAAGGAGAATAGCTATTTATTAAGCTACTTTGTAAGCCGCATAGATCTCCATCTATTAATGCTAACGTTGTTACTTATTCCGTTATTCAGTTTCCCCTATTTCGCTGGGTGTGTTGGACGAAAGCAGGCCCTTTTTTTTATCAGTTTACCATTTAGTATTCTTGGTCTTATACTGCTTGATTTTCCGTGAGTTGTAAGTTCTGCTTGCTTAGATGTTACATGTGGATTAGTTATGTGTAGGTCTATAGCTTATGCGGTTCTACTATATTCCATTCTTGACCTATTGGACCACCACACAGGATGCCCACGCTATATACATTTTAACTATTCATTATTAAAATTTGTTGAAGTATTTTCTTCTACTGTAACTAAATTAGTCCAACAAAATGTACTATGAACTCTCAATCGTTAGAATCTCAAAAATTTGAAAGGCAGTTGGTGAAGCCTCTTTCATCCCACTGATGAGCGTGTCCTCGACTAAGACATTCTAGCGCCAACGGCTAATAGGCCAATATCGATGAATATGTAACATCACTTACAACACAAACACACACCACCACCACCCACACAGTTTACCTCACGGTCATTTTTAGGGGTATTGAGGAGATGAGAGTTATTTTGGGAATAGTCATTTTGGACCAACATATTGACCAGATGTGCATGTACTGGGTGGGAAATCCAAGTAACATGGTCGATAAGATAACCTCAAAGAAGAGTGTAGAATACTTTGCTGTTAGTACCAATGGATGGAAGAACATTAATGTATGAGTCTCTCTCTCTCTCTCTAATCTATTGCACACACACAGACACACACACGCCCATCCACACACACTCACACACGCCCATCCACACACACTCACACACACATACATAGGAGTATTGAGGAGATGAAAGTTATTGTAGGAAATGTCAGTTTGGACCAACATGTTGGCCGGATGTGCATGCACAGGATGGGAAATCCGAGTAACATGGTCGATAAGATAACCTCAAAGAATAGTAGAACACTTTGCTGCCGGTACTGTCATATCCCGAAGAAAGCTTTGGAGGTGGAGGAAATTATTGGTAAAAGCTCCTCCTCCTTCAATAGAGAAAGATAGTTGAGATTTCTCTAATCTTTCCTGAAGTGATTCCTTTGACATGATGAAGCCTTTTCAAACTTTCAACTAACAAAAGGTGAGGACAATATATGCTTTGGAAACCAATTCGTGTTTGTGGCTTGAATTTGGTTAAGTAGCTTAAGATTTAGACAGGGAAACAAGGAAAGCAGCAACAGCCATATAACTTTTATTTCCATTCCTTCATAAAAAATTAACTTATTAAGTAAGGTTAGTATAAGACTTAGATAAGTGAATTTAAATTAATCAGAATGGAGGGACAGCTGGTGAAATAGATAGTTCACCCATTATTTGTTGATATCTAATTTATGCTTTCCGCATGTGTTCAACTGATCTACATGGTAAGCACCACCAGATCATATTTTTCCCTGACATACCTCTTTGCAAATGAAAGGGGGCCCTGGAGGAAAAGAAATCCATTCGAGCTGATGTTAAGAACTCCGAAAGATCAGCAATGCAATCTTTCCAAGAGAAGTCTTGCACACTTGACGTGTATTCAAAGGTATTATATATTCCCGCACCTTATTTCTTTTGCATGCTTACTTCTTAGTTCTTAACCTAGCACACCGAACAATGGTATTAAATGTTAAAAACTTACATCTTTATTCTGTTTGTTATTTCTTATATGCTATCCTTTTGACAATTTAAGCATGTTCCAGATTCCTTAAAACTTTAAATTTGAGATTTGAACATTAGAAGTGCAGGTAATAATCTTAGACCGTCATTATGATCTGCAGTATAGAAGTGGGAAAACTTTTGCTTTACGAGAGTAGAGCATTGCTAATTTCAAAATGTAAATTCGGATTTTCAATGTCTCTCTGGGTTGACAATTTTGTTGTTGTTGATATCTTGTCTTTTCTAGATTGCTGGGATGCCAGGGACATATATGCATGTCCAGAAAAAAAGACTTTGATTTAAGGGGACCTAATGAAGCCAAACTACCATAATTATACACAAAAAAGTATAGTTTTTAGACAGTCTTGGTAGGGAAACTTTTCAGAAATAATAACAGTACTGATGGGGTTTAGTTGCCCAAAAACCAAATGATCTTCGCTATTTCCTTGATTAATTGCAGTCTTTCTTGTTCTTTTGTTTAAAGACATGTGTAATATGTGTACCAATCTTGCACCACACTTATAGTTAAAAGATACTCCTTAAACAAAACGAGTGTTTGATTTTTTGATGTAGTTTTTGCTACCGCAATAACATTTTCAGCAATCTGCTAGAGTCCCTTCTCAATGAAAACCCGAGAATACTCACTCATTAGGCTTTGACCCGAAAATTAGGAGTCTTTTAGGTTAGATGATCCACATTTTCCTTCGGAGCAGTCAAAATAATTCTAAGCTGGAATTGGGCACATGCGCCATGTTTAAATTCTTATGGTGCTTTTGTGGTTCAAGTATCTTCTTTTAGTAATAAGTGATTTTACTTTTCAGGCTTTGAAGAAAATGTCTAAGCAGCTTGCTCAAATGCATGCAACAAAAGAGCAGGTTTGGTTTATTCAATATGCTTGCATTTTCTTGTTTGTTGATATGCTAGGTTTGGAAGTTCAGGAGTTTTGCTTTTTAGGTGTATCAATGATAATTCAAAACTTTCACTTTTAGAGCTTTTTAGGCTCATGCTCCCAATATCGTTTGAGATGCACAAGAAATCTAGCAGACGCATAATTTGAGATAATAACGGTGATATGCGTCAGTATTTGGGCATATGAGATTAGTTTGTTTTATTATTAAGATATTCTATGTGGATATATCTTGGGATTTTATTGAAGAGAAAACATAAATTAAGAAAATAAGCAGGCTAGGAGTTTATGGTTTTCATTGAGTAATGACGTAACACTTCAAAAACCTATGACCAAGATATGCTAGTGACTCTAATTTGTATCAGGCCGATGCTGCAAAAACAGTTGAGAAAGATGTTAAGGTTCTGAAGGCTAAGCAAAATGATGAAGGACTGTTGGGTATGTCTCTTGAAGCGAAATTAGTTGAGCGGCAAGGAAAAGGTATCTTTTTCTCAAACTTCAGATTTTTTTTCTTCCTGATCTTGTTTCTTCGTTCTCTCAACATGCAATTTTTCACTACAACATACTTCTTCTTCATTTAGTGGAACAACTGGAGGAATTAAAGAAGGCATATGAGAAAGAGAAAAATATGAAACACGAGGAAGTCACAAAGAATCTAGACTCTTTGAAGTTGGAACTAGAGTCAAAGAAGTGTGATTTTGCCGCAAGGGAAGTGAAGGTGAAAGCTTTGGTTGCAGAGGTAATATTTGATCATCTACTGATTCTTATGCGTCTTCAAAACCAGGAGCTTTAACTCTAACGTTTTGTTTTATCTTTGTGTTTCGTTATTAGGGGGATAGCATAAATATGAGAAATAATTCAGAAATAGAATCTGGAGCAGCTACTAAGCATCAACTGTATCAAAAATGTGAGGAGATTGTTAACGAGGTCTGTTCTCAACTATAGAAATTGGTTTTTCCCGACTTGTTTTTTCTTTTACTTGGTTGCCTGCTTGCTTGAACGAATTAGTACGACTTAGTATGGGGTCCCTAGTGTTTATATCATCTAATAATCAGGAAGGGATTTTAGCTAGATTTTGTGGCATCCAATTTCCGAATGCCCTCCTGTATTAGGTATCTGTGAAAGAAATTTGTTAACTGAATACAAATTTGTTTTTACAAGGATCTCCTAGTGATCTTCCGTCTGCTTATCATCCCTTCTATAGTAGAATGTTAGAATGCTTAGGTGAAGTCTCATTAAAAACATAAACTTGACAACTAGCTTTTGCTGCCATGTTTTTGCTATATAGCACTTCATTTACATTTTTTCTCTTTCTATTCCTGGGTTTAATTCTATCCTGAAATGTATATTCGTGGTTGTAGTTTCACAGCTATTCACAATCTGTCGGGTCTTATATAGAAGGGGCGCAGTGTCACTTTCTGCTCAATAGTAGTAACACAGTAGAATCTTGAAGTTCTGAATATAGAGTTTCCGTGCGTTCTGTGATTATTGCATTCGATGTTTTGTGGAGAATATAGGAAGTCAGTGTGCCCTTGCTAGAAAGTAGTAGGTGGTTTTGTTGTTTTTCTTACCTGCTGGCTCGACCAATTGTCTAGATCACAGTTTCTAATTTAATTCTCATGTGTAAACCTGTACAATCTGTATTTTGTAATAGTAAATATTATCTAGTTTGCACGTGATTCTTCCTCGTAATCTCTAATCTGAAACTGTTAGTTTCATTTCGTAGGGTATACTTGTTGGAGTTGCCTTGATTTAGTATTTGATGTCAGCTTGAAGTTGAGCTCCCTAAACCATAAATTGAAGATGGAAGGTTCAGTCTTGTTTTTGTTTATGCCCCTTGGCCCCCTTAATGAATTTAGGTTTCAGACCGACACTGGAATATTGCAATATTCAACCTTCATGAACTTGGGTTTAAGTATTTATTTAGGCTTCGCAGCTTCACTTCCTTCACATCGGAGTAAAAAGAATCCTTAGAAGCTCAAATTCTATATACAAATTTCTTTCGCATCGGAGTAAATAGAATCCTCAAAAGCTCAAATTCGAGTAAGCAGAACCCTCAAAAGCTCAAATTCTATATACAGATTGCAGTTCGTGGAAGCATGAATCATGCCATGCTCTCATTGCTGTATAGCCTCTCGGGTACCGCCTATGCTTATAGGGTGTATAAAGAACCCAATGCTATTTCTATTTTACTAGGGTACTAAGATTCTAATTCTAAGGTTACTGCTTTCATCAGTTAAATCTCAATGAGAATCCCAAAAACATTCAAACAAACTTGTAAAGTTTTAGAATTTTATTAACAACCAAAAATGCACAACCTAGTAAACAAATTGCGAATTTTTGAAGTATCACAACCCAGTTACAGCCGTTAACATAAATAAACAGCTCACCAACTAGGCTCCATTGCTAAAACCATCATTGGATACAAACAACCAAACATACTCGAAATGAGCAGATGTAAGCATAACAGAAATACGAACAACAACAACAACAACAACCCCAATGACACAATAGTAGATTGTTTTTCACGGATTTTAATCCGTATCAGCTGTAGGGTCATCACCGGCACCAGCCATACCAAAAGTATGCTTTACAGCATCAACAGCACCTTTAGCTGCACCAGTCACTTGTTCAGCTGCACTTGATAGCATGCCACCCGTCTTTCGAGCCCCAGCTTGGGTAGTTTCTTTGGCATACTGAGCAGCATCCGATGCCTTTTCTTTCGCAGCCCCAGCTTTCTCTTGCAAGTAACTGCCAGTACTGTCTTTCGCCTCACCAGCACGTTCTTTGGCAGCTTGGGCAGTCTCAGATGTCGTGTGCGTGGTACTGTCCTTGGTCTGTTGAGCATGGTCTCGGGCAGCCTGAGCAGTCTCTGACGCCTTGTCCTTGGCTTGACTAGCTTTATCCTTCACTGTGCCCATTGCACGTTCCGTCTTTTCCTGCATATCAATTTATCAAATGTTAAAACCCAGAATAGAAAATCCATGAACATCATATCAATTGCACGAAACGGAGATGGAGAGAGAGAGATAACCTGAGTGCGGCCTTTGGTTTCACCAGCTTTGTAGCTTTGAGATTGACCATGAGAATCCATTTTTGTTAAATCGCTTCTTGAAGATCACCAAAGTATGATTGAAAACTTCCTTTGTGAGCAGGAAAAAAAGAAGATAAATACTGTGCTGAATGAATTAGTAAGATATGAGAAACCAGGTTTTACTCTACGCATTTATAATGCAGCTAACTGAGCTGACTGATAACACGTGTCTTGAAATTCAACACGTGTCTGCTATTTGTCAACACGTGGAAGGCTCTGTAATGACTATCAGTTTTAATTTGTTTTTATTTTTGCCACTCGGGTGTTGTACCTTTTAACCGTGCTGCTTCATCCCAAAGAAAGGAAGAAAAGTAAAAAAGGTAAACAAAATGTACGAAACGCAATGAGTTGGAGATGTTCTAATTTACTAAGCTTGGATTTAGATAGAAAGCATGTCTCTCATTCGTTTTCTCCCTTTTTTTATTCATCTCTTTCGATCTTTGATTTTGCAGCAATAACATTACATTCTAGTTTATGATTTAGAGTGAGAAAATAGATGAAAGATTATGATAATTATATTCTAGTTTCTTCGTCTTTTCCGGTTTTAATTTGATTGTGTTTATTTTTAATAGAAATGTGACTGTAAATTTTTATAAATAAAATATATATTAAATTATTAATTTTAAATTCATCGTCCTTTGAGTCTGATGGAAAAAATTGTACAAATTATATAAGATAGTATATATACAGAAGTGTACACGAATTCTCCTTTTCTTATGAATCTAATAATTGATTTATTAACTCTGTTAACACTAGGATAGGGCAGTTGTCACATATCAATAGGAAAGCATACAGAGATAGAAAGTTTTTAAAGAAATGCTACTAAGCTTATCGTAAAAAAAAATCTCGTGAGGAGATTTTATAGTAGTCTGGACAACCTTTTTAGCATTGGGATAAGTGCAAATCAATAAGAAATTACAAGGAGATAAGGAGTTTTTAAAGAAATGGTACTAAATTTACCGTAAAAAATCTCGAGAGGAGATCTAATGGTAGTCTAGACAACCTCTTTTAACATTGGGCAAGTGCAAATCAATAGTAAAACACAAAAAGATAAATTTTTTTAATGAAATACTACTAAATTTATAAAAAAAAAAATCCCAAAAGAAGATCTAATGGTAGTCTAGTTAATTATTAATATCATTATTACATTTATAAAAAGACTCCAAGACCACATAAAAAAAATATTGTTGGTATTTTATGGCAAATTCCAAAAGCCATCAACTTAAATAGGATTGTTCAGATTTCTGAGAAGCATTTCTACTTCTTCAGAAGGAGAAACAAATTCACTTAACTCTCGGTTTTCGAGTCATGATGTTATTCATCTTTGTCTTTGGATTGCTTGATCGTGAGTTTGACCTGTCAACTGTTAAAAATCAAACAATCCATTGACGTTGTTTAGTGGTTAAGACCATTTGACCTTTATAACTTTGGCTACTTGAGCAAGTTGATATTTTTTGTTTAAAGACCGCTCTTTTACGGACGAGATGAGAAGGAAGTTTGAGCTTGATGCAAATGGCTAAAATATCTTCCGCTTCATATAATTATCAATCAAATAAAAAGTTATTCTATGTATCAATCCTTACATCTCCTACAACCGGTGGGGTGACTGCAAGTTTTGGTATGTTGGGAGAAGTGATAATGATTTAATAAAAAAATAAGGGACTTATATGAAGAAAGGTATATTTTTAATACCGATCGTATCGACTAATATGCCGACAATATAATGGTATAACTGAGACGACCATACAAGAATATTCCAATTAAATCGGTTTTATCGAGCGGTCCAAACCGATATACCATTCATCAAACTGGGGATCAAATCATTGATATATACACCACCACCATTTACCACTTTAAAAATCAATTGTTGAAAGTTAACGGTTAATATTAAGATGGGTAGATGGTGGGGTTTGGTATCTCAAAATGCATTAATTATTGGTATGAATGTATACCTTTCTAAGAATAACATATCACCAACATATTAGCTTCAAATACTAATAAATTATGGGTCTCGTCATGGATTATCGACTAAAGATTGAAACAAAAAATCAACGTGGTTTGGCACTAATGGCCTACGTCCACAAACAAAACCCCGTAGGTGAAATATTACAGATCTTAAGTACCTACTGAGATAGATTTACATTTACATTATGATTCCTGTTTATATGAATAATTGGATAATCAGTAAACCCTAGAAGATAATAATAGACTAATTATCTTGACTAGGTTAAATTTATCTAACTAGGTTACAAAAACCTTGTTGTTGACTTGGTTTTCTGATTATCTTCTGTGCACGTGCTTTGAATTCATGTGAACCAATTTGATTAACAACCACCTCGATGGATATCATACGTGCTATATTTTCAATACCTCCCCTCAAGTTGGACACGGAAAGGATCAAAGTGTTCAACTTGAATTGTTGTTGAAGAAGACGCAAAAAATCTTTATGATTCTCCTCTTCATGCCAATTAATGGTCTTCACGGAATGTAATCATCAACCACTTAAATCACATCTACATTTCACTTAAGCAACATGAATTATAGCAATGGAAACAACAAATAAAAAGATCTTCACAATCACAGAATGCATAGTCATGTATTGAATTATTGGCTTGATTTGATAATATTGGCTTGATTTGATAATGGGATAAGTGAAATAGACTTAATGGGCTTGGTTTGCAAATTACTAACCAATAAATATCAACAAGGCAACATCCTATAAAGAAATTATCCCTATCCATCTTGAGAGGTACTAATGGACGTCAAAGACTAGTGGAAATATGATATAGTCCCGAAGATTCAGAGAGATGATGAACCGATTTTGATTCTGATGAAGAAACACCTTATTTAGAGTATAAGGGCATTAAAGACTGGGCTAAAGAAACAAAAACATCTTTAATAAAGAAAGATAAATATGTTGTGAACAAGGGCTGATGCAACATTCAAATATTTTGATCTTACATGAGATCTAAAAACAGACATATTTGGACGGAAGCAACGAGATTACGTTGAAAAAGAATTTGGTCCTTAATAGGAAAAGAAATAGGGTTATGACCAGCGAACCGTTAAGTTTAGTCGTAACCAGAAACTAAAATTGAATTCATACAATCCATGAAAGTCTATTGACTAAGCTTATATGAGTCAAATAATTGGCAACCAATAATCAAATAGCTTTTGAGTATGATCATGACTATGATCAATGATCATCATTAGGTCTACGGTTGTACCTATATAAGAAATTAGCAACTCACAATATTGACAGTAAATAACAAAATGTTTGAAAAAACAACAAAGAGAGTTGTTATTTAATGACTTAGAAAAGATTAAAATCCAGTGAACATATTATACCTTTATGAACACTAAAATCCAGTGATCAAGGAAGGAATATCCATCTATTTTGGAGAGTTTAGAGAGTAAATACGAGTTGTAGCAGTACCAAAAGGCTACAAATACGGATGCCAACTAATAATTCTGTTGACAACTTGACATACTTCCACACAAGATGAAGCAATATATTTCGGAGAAAGAATATATTGGATATACTCAGGTATATTTTTAACAAAATATATAGATCATTGAAAAAACTGGTGAGTTTTGCCAATTCACTCGGCTGCCTCATATATCAAGTATCGCTCACTTAGGCCGAGTCCTATGCACAAAAAAACAACTATATTTGTCTATTTTAAACTACTATGAACAGGCCAAATGGGCAAATTGGATGGTAAACCGGTTTGCACATCACGATAGAGTTTTGGTCGCTTAGTCCACTCAAAGCCGCCAGGGACCAAAACTATGTCACTGAGTTGTAAGCTCAACCGTTTATCAATTTTCAATCCAAGGGTTTCTATATAATTTCTTATTTCGATCATGGTCTTTTATTATTGCAAATCCAATGACTATTTTTGATTAGATATAATTTCTATTTAGCCCAACACATTTTTGACGTACAAGCTAAACATTCACGCATTTAAATTTATAAATCATTAGGAAAGTTAAATTATAAACTTACTTACCATTTCTTTATAAAGGTATAGTAGTAAAACAGACTAGTTTTGATTTCATTGGATTTTGCTATTTGTTTTTAATCAACATATAGTTTTGCTTCTGAGTTTGAAATGTATTAACAACTAGGGTAATCGCAAAATGTATTCAATTAAATCAATAATCTCTATTACATTCATTTAAAGTTACATTTAATCTTCTAATTAATTTTCTTGTTCACCAGGAAAAGTCCAATTTGGATCATATTCTCCTTGATTTAACAGCGCAGCAACAGAAGCTTGAGTAGGCTCGAGAGGTTGAGTTTTATCACTATAACCTGGAAAAGGATCCCGAGGAAGGGGGGAGCACCGGGACGATAGACGCTAAAGGATCCTCTTCGAATTAGGGTATGAAGAGGAACCTCTAGAAAAGTAGATACCACCAGAGAGTTAGAACCATTGCATCTTCAGGTCCACCAAGTGTCATATGAGTTTATTCCACGATCTCTGGTGTACCACTTCTTTGACGTGTTCTACAACTTGGTGGACTTCTATGACTGGATGCTTTTGAAGGCATTTCAAAATTCATGTTGTTCATCATTTGAGTCATCTGCTCCAACTAATATTACTGAATTCTCTATGATCGCCAATGATAAACGTTCAACCTAGTCTGTAACTCCTCCTTTGTATCTTGTATCCCCAATATGGATAAGTTCGATCGAGTGCTTGTGAAACAATTGGAACAATGATAGCCTCCCTTTGTGGATTAATACTCGGCATCTCCCAGTCAAAGGATGTCATAGATGACGAAGAATATGAATCTCTTTGACTATTGAGATACATAAAGGGAGCGGGCATTGGTGGTGGAGGTTGAGAAGGAAGAATATCGGTATCAAGTGGCAATCTACCTAAAGTTGGCATATTCATTCCTCCCAAATTTTACGGCTCTATAACAATGTTAGACTTGCAAATTGTGCAGAGCCAATGAAGATAATCGCTCCTATCATCAGGCTCCACGACCAGTTCATTAGCATGTTTCTATGATCTACCAATTTGCAACAAACGTTACGTAATCATCATAAGAAATCTCGCCGCTTGGAAGCGGTTTGATTACTTTTACTATTATCCTTGTAGCTAAAGAAGGTGTCTTTTGCCGAAGTACCAAACACCCTTTCAAGAAGGAGAATTGTAAAACACTGATCGACTTAAGCTCAACTGTAGCATCCGTTGAGACGCTTCAATTTGGTTCTCTGGATGATTCAAATATGCATAGTAATAATGTTTTGGCTTGTTCTATACAGGTGTTGAAGCCTTTGAGTCATCCCATCAATCTGATTGACCCGCCAGTTATGAGTTCGATACTTCTCTATGATTAAAAAAATAATATTGTGTTTGTGTAGAGCAGGCCACCATCACAGAACTAAGTATACCACCAATACTGCGAAAACATTGCCAAAATTTAATTAGTTAGTAGATTAACATTTAAAAAATTTAAAATTTAATTAAGTGGTTTAAAATAAATTAGTTTTGTACCTCCAAGATTCCCCCAAAACAATTCAAACTTGGTTTGGAGCCGGCCCGAGCATTCACTGAGGCCTATGTATAACCTCGATAACAATGCAGACCCTCGGTCGTACGTTGAATTAAATTTCGGATAATCTATGATTTTTTGTAGAAACCTAAAAATTTCCGTGAATCCTAAAGTTTGCATATAAAACCAAAAATAAAAATCCAAAAAATAAATTAGAGGTAATCCTCAATATATATGGTTTAAATAATATAAACGTCGCTAAGGATATCTTCAGACTCTCTCTTTAACTGTATTAGGGAGGCACTGAAACAGCGTGCTTGATAGACACAATTTTGTGTCTTATTTGAGACCTCGTTTATATTGCTATTACTCAATTTTTGTACTAATATAATTATTTTTCTATGCTTTTAGGTATTTTGGGAAAATAGGCTAAGAAAGTTAGAAAGACACTCTGAAAATTGATAACGGCATCCAAAGTGTTAACGTCACCCACCCTTTGAAATTCAAATAAAGCATTTGGCGGGAATTATCTTTTCAACTGCGTGAAAACACAAAAGAGTTTCAAACGATTTTTGGAGAAGTTTAAGGATTTTTGGAAGAGATATGATGTTGTTGTATATAAATGTGTCGAAGTGAACAATTGAGGGAGGCTGGTAGAAGCAAGGAAGCCACGAAAATCATCTCAGAAAAAATCCTGCACTTTAGGGTTCTTAAGCATGAAGGAAGAAGAAGAAGGAGAAAACCATGAGTGAAAACTGTTGCTAATACCTTTGTATTCAATAGTTTCAGCGATAGTTTTTGCTACAATCCCAACGATGGTTCTGGATTGAATACGTATTATGGCTGTCTTTAATTCGTTAATTAATTAAATAATTTTACTCATTCAACGATACTTTGATTTAGTTCTTATCTGTAAACTTTTTTAAATTAATAAATTTAATGGTTTTTTCTCTACTTTCTTGTGCTTCTTGTGCCATGAGTAGCTAAATTATTTATCTAGGATTAAAGAGGAAGCTATGTTATGTATGCTAAAGTATCTCAATTGATTTTCTACAATATTTCTCCACGGCCCTATTATTCTTGTTTCATAATGATAATAATTCGTCTTTATGTATCTTCATGCTTTAGTAGCGATTCATATATTTTATTTTAGAGACCATCATTATAAATGAAGAGAAATTATTTATTTTTTGAGAATACTTTATGTGATTTTAATGTTAAACCTTCTGAGACGTGCTTTTATGTCCTAAATCATCCCGAGGTATTTGGAGAACTTATAAAGTGTTTTGATACTTAAGTATACCTAATATGGTGGAACCTTGAATCCTAGGTTTTTTATTTTCTGTGTTTTAGAGTTTAAGAATAGTATCAACAGTCGCTTTGGTTTTTTTTGAAGCATTTCGTTTTGTTATTAGCACAATAATTGACTAAAAACTAGAAATTACAATTCTGAAATCCTTATGGAATGAATCGTGCTTGCATACTGTCTCATCGACTGCTGTTCTCTTACGATATAATTAAAATCCCATCAAGTTTTTGGCGCAGCTCACAGGGATTGATAAGTTGTAATATTAATTTTTCTCTAATTTTGTGTTAGTTAGTTTAGGATTTGTATTTTATTGTTATTTTTTCTCTTCAGATTTTACTTGGGGTATTTTCTTGTTTTTGTTGTGCGGGTAATTTTTACATTTATTGTTGTAATTGCCTAACAAAAAAGATAAGTAATAATACCAATTTTATTTCATTAATTTTTAGATTTTTTTTAATTATTTTTTTTTTGAAACAATTTGTATATATTTCTTTTAGATTTTATTTTATTTTGTATACATATAAAGAGAACAACACGTGTAGACATCATTTTGCATTCGTCAAACTACCGAATTTAGGGAGACCCGTGGAAAAGTAAGCTGAACCCATGCCTTGGGCCTGATGGGAGTTGCCAGCTTAAATTTCACAAGGCTTAGTCTCATACCTTTGACCAGTCTTTGACTGTAGGTATATTTCGCTAAGGTAACCTGAGCCTACCTATTTTAGTCAAACCTGCATTTGCACGTGCACAATTAAAAAAAAATATTGAATTGGTATTATGAGAACCAATACAATGAATATCGACCTGAATATCAAGATGGACGTTATCCGTACTATGACTATAGTGTGGATAGTACTCGGGACCACTACCAACCTTTTGAAGGTTATGGTTCATACCATAGTGATCCCAATTATTATTTGCACGCTCCCCAGTCGTACGAATGGGTAACTGAGTAGTATTATACTTGAGCAAAATGTTAGTTCTTTATCTTTAGAAGATACCCTCTGGCGTTTTATGGAAACATCACAAATTCTTGATTTTTCGTCTGATTCTTGGAATGATAAACTCAATCAATTAGATAAAAATGGACGAAAGATGACAGAGTGACTTGAACCTTTAAGTACTACTCTCGGTGAACTTAATGTATTTTTAGAAGAGGATAAAATTGAAGATGAACGGTTAGCTGCTAATATTGCTCAAAATGAACTTAATTGCCAAAATAGTGTTTCCAATTTTATCTTGATAATAATGATGAATATTTACCTAATTTAGAGGGCGAGGTTAGAGTTGAAAACACTACTTATTTAGATAAGGTTCAACCATCTTCATATTATCATGATGATAAGAATAATATTGATGAAGAGTTCGAAATCCGTAGTCATAATGATCAGGAAATTTATAAACCAGTTTAGTTTCATCATAATAACGATATTTCTAGTTCCAATCCTAATAATATTAATGATTATTTACCCATTCAAGAGGAAAATGATTTAACTAGAGATACCATTGTTTTAGATAGTGAAATATTTCTCTATTATCATAAAGACGATGATGGTTTAAAGGAACAAGTTTATCCCGAGACTAGTGAAGATGATAGAATCGTAGAGAATTTAAATGTGAGCAAAGGTACCCACCTGACTATAACTTAGAAGCATTAAGTGACCATTTTCCTAAATCTGACAAGTTAAAAATTAAGGAAACTGTGACTAGTTTTTCCAAGGACATTGACCACTCTAAGTTTGGGGGTGAATATCATTCTCCCCATGATTTACCTTTGACTTTTATAAAGGTCCCTCGTTTGGGACTTGATGTATGTGCCTCTACCATATTAAGAAATTATCTTCAAGAAATGTTTCCTGAGCCTGATTGTGTCCGAAATGAAATTAAGGTGTTAGAAACCCGACATCTTGTTGATATGTTTTACCCGGACCATAATACCATAATTGACTTTGTTGTCCCACCAAAATTTTATTTACCAAATGTGGGAATGTTTCAACTTCAAATACGTCAATTTTTAAATTTTAAAACTAATTAAATCATATTACTTTAGAAAATTTGAATCGAAACATTTTCATGAGAATGAACACCAATTTTATTTATTTTATTGTGGTCAACTTTGTCAGTCAAATCCGATTGACTTTAAGGATCCACAGTTATTCCGATTATTGTTGTATGATTCGTAAATTGTGACTAATCCTTTCTTAGTCTGGCTGAAGACTTTAAAGTTAGCGTTGTATGGGAGGCAACCCATATGGTTTTGGTACGCGGTGCTGGTAATATCTTTCCATATCTCTTTTATTTTTTCATTACTCTTTGTTCATGTTTTCATTCATTTATCTTTAAAACATCGTTTATTTAAGTTTGGGAGTAAAGGAGGAATTTTTTTTAAAATTTTAGTTATACCAATTTCCAACTTTTAGAGTCACGTTGCTTTAGCTAAGTTTACATACTGATTCTCCCTAAAAAGATAGAAATTAGAATTGTTAGAGAAAACTACATCTTTAATCTTAACCTATGAGAGAATAATCGTGACGGACCCAACCATCCATGCTGGAGACAATTAGGCCAGAGGGAAATACAGAAAGACAAAACTAACCTTATCATTATTGGAGACTACCCTTTTGAGTGAGGCACCAGACCTTCAACTGTCCTCTTTGAGTTTTCATCTGCATAAACTCCGAGTAGAATGATAAGCTACTCAACCTTACACCACTTTCCGTACTATTTGATCTCTAAGTGCTAATCCTTATCACCATGAGGGTGACATCAGGACTAGCCTCACCTTGTAGTTTTAGTCATTACAACTCTCTCTCAATAGAAACTCAACATCATCAACAAGCGGAGCAACATCATCAATTCATGAAAAAGTTGAAGACGTCCAAGGTTTACAAGCAACAAAGGAAAAGAACATTACATATTCAAAGTGACAAAGAAGAAAAACAAAAGATGTAGATTTTTGAAGATTTGTGTACCAACAGTTATGAAGATTTAAGTGCAAAAGTCCTTCTCCATTGGCAAGTAAAGTTTTATTTTTAATATTTTGTATCATTCATTTTTGTACCAATATTATTTATAAAAGAAAAAAAATCAATCAAAAAACTAAAAAAAATTAAAAAAATTAAAAAAAATTATCTTTGTTGTGTTAGTTTGTAGTTCTTTTTGTATTCATTCAATAAAGCCATGGAAAAGAAGAAATTCAAAAGGAAGTTTCAGAACAACAATGGTTGAAGACATAGAAGAAAGTTATACAAGTTTCAAGAGTTCATCATCAAGAGTTGAAGCCGAAGACTGACGACAAAGTTGTTTCTATTGAACACCATTAGAGAGTTATGAGACCAGAAGGTGAGAGTATTTTCCCGTCCTCCTTTATGGTCGATTTCCTAAGGAATCATCAGATCTATATTCCTTTGAGATTATAAGAATAAGATTTTGGTTTGATGCCTTCAGAAAAAGTGTTACCATCAATAGTGTGTAAGTATTCTCTCTTCAATCCTGCTTACACACCGGTGTGACCCTTAAAATCGTTTTTTTGATAAAATCCTATGCTGAGGCAGAGTCGAGGCGAAATGCTTATTCGGTTTCTCTGTTAGCGGGATGCCCATCTGGAAAAAGACATCTTTGGCACTAGTTCAACTCGTCACAATCTCTCTCATAATTTAAGCATATTAGCTTGTACTTTTTCTATGGTATTTTTGATTACTTGACATTTAGAGGAGAAACTTTATGTCCTCTTAGCTCTTTGGAAACTTGTGACATTAGAAGTTAGAATTTAAAGGTTTTTTGGGTATATTGTAAACCCCCAAGAGACAACATTCGTCTGCTAGGGTCACCTAGGAGTTTAACGGCTTGCTGCAAATGCTAAGTGTAGTCGTGATTCCTATGAAAGTGAGTTAGATTTTTATTTTTAGATTAAATTTGCTCGAGGACTAGCAAAATGTAAGTTTGAGGGTATTTGATAGACACAATTTCGTGTCTTATTTGAGACCATATTTATATTGCTATTACTCAATTTTTGTACTAATTTAATTATTTTTCTATCTTTTAAGTATTTTGGAAGAATAAACTTGTGTGGAAAAATTGGCTTAAAAATTTATAAAAGGCACCCTTAAAATTGATAACGACACCCAAAGTGTTAAAGGAACCCAGACTTGGTTAAAGGCACCCACCCTTTGAAATTCAAATAAAGCATTTGGCGAGAATTTTCTTTTTAACTGCGTGAAAACACAAAAGAGTTTGAAACGATTTTTGGAGAAATTTAAGGACAATATATTCTTGCATTATCAAGAGTAAGTTGTACTCGACAATAACATCAAAACATAAACACAAAATCTTGTCTTTTGCTAAAAACAGTTCGCCGAAAAAAAGAAAAGTATCCTCGATTATTATTTGCTTTTGTGAAATAAAGGATGGGATTATCTCGTAAAATTTACGTCTATCAGCAATATATTCTCGAGTTGGATAAAGCAACAACATATTATTCTTGTGATTTGATTAAGCAAACAACATTTAAATCTTGATCGTGATGTTAACTGCGAGATTCAATTCTCAATATTGATTACAATTATTTTAGAAAATTTAGAAGAGATATGGTGTTGTAGTGTATAAAGGTGTCGAAGAGAACAATTGAGGGAGGCTGGCAGAAGCCAGGAAGCTACGAAAATCATCTCAGAAAAATTATGCACTTTAGGGTTCTTAAACATGGAGGAAGAAGAAAACTACGAGTGAAAACTGTTGCCAATGGCTTTGTATTCAACAGTTTCAGTGACAGTTTTTGCTACAATCCCAGCGACGGTTCTGGATTGAATACGTACTACAGCTGTCGTTAATTCGTTAATTAAATCAATAGTTTTACTCATTCAGCGACACCGTGAGTCAGTTCTTATCTGTAAACTTTTCTAAATTAATGAATTTAATTGTTTTTTCTCTACTTTCTTGTGTTTCTTGTGCCATGAATATCTAAATTATTTATCTAATATTAAAGAGGAAGCTATGTTATGTATGCTAAAGTATCTCAATTGATTTTCTATAATATTTCTCCATGGTCCTATTATTCTTGTTTCATAATGATAATAATTTGTCTTTATGTGTCATCATGCTTTAGTAGCTATTCACATGTTCTATTTTAGAGACCAACATTATAAATGAAGAGAAATTGTTTATATTTTAATAATACTTTATGTGATTTTTAACGTTAAACCTTCCGAGACGTACTTTTATGTCATAAATCTTCTCGAGATATTTGGAGAACTTGTAAAGTGTGTTGATACTTAACTATACATCATAATGGTGAAATCTTGAATCCTAGGTTCTCTTTTAGTTTTCGTGTTTTAGAGTTTTAGAATAGTATCAACAATCAGTTTGTTATTAGCACAATAATTGGCTAAAAACTAGAAATTGCAATTCTGAAATCCATGTGGAACGAACCGTGCCTGCATGCTATCTCATCGACAACCGTGCTCTTGCAGTATAATTAAAATACCATCAGTGCTCAACTCAGTCCACCCACCTCTTAGCTTGGTAAAATGACTTATTTCTTGATGGCACGATATATGGTCCTCGAGCTTCTTCTTACTTTCTAACATTTTGGAACTCCACATCTTTTCTTGATTCCAGTCCATTCGACAGTTTGGAGTGTTTGATGTTTTTCCTTTTATATATTTTTTTTTCTTAAATATCCATTGTGACAGAAGAATTTTTAGAGTAAACTTAGAACATAAATTTAGAAAATTTTTCTGAAGAATATTGTGAAAAAAATATAAAGGAGAATGCACTATTTATATATGGAGGAGAATTGGTCAATGGCGACCGTGATTCTATCGAGTGATATAGACTTGGTTTCCAGGTCGCCTACTACATCTTCATAGTGGCGCAATTTGTTTTCCCTGCCACCTGACATGGAAAATTAGGTAGAAGGGCAGGCCTTAGCCCACGACCAACTAATATTATCCCTCCTTTCGAGTTGGTCATTGCTGATTGGTTTTGAAGGTCATCTCTTGTAAAACCTTTCGCAGTGTGTGCATGGCGATAGAATTTGCAGCACTGCAGTGACTATTAGTTTAGTTTTAGGGTTCGTTTATGGTCTGTGAAGTTTCCCCCAATCTGAATTTGGCGGGATTTTTATTTCTCTGTAAGTTATGGCGCCGATGATAAAGAAGAAGTACAAAACCATCTTCTTACTCGATGATGAAGAGAAATACAATGAGAAAAAGAAGAGAAAGACTCCGTATAGAGATTTCAATTATTTATTAAATTCTACTCCTCTCCCTCCAGGTAAAAACCTTGTTCCCGAGGAATTAATAATCGATGACGTTCTGACGAGATTACCAGCTTGGGCCCTTGTCAGCTGCAGCTATGTGTGTAAGTGGTTTTTAAATAGTGGTAAAAGGTTCGATACTCAGACTTATAAAGATTTGATTTTTAAACCTAATTTTTAATAAATAAAAAAAAAAACAGATAAAAGTAAAGTTGATTTCAAATTTGGGGAAGGACTGAGACTAAGGATTCCACCAAAATCACTTCTGGCTGATTTCTACAATAATTCTTGAACAACTATAGCTCTTTTGTTGACTATGTTTCTTTGCCAAAAGTAGATTTCTAAAACATTAGATGTAAATCACAAGCATAGCGCATCAAAAGCTCTTAAGTCCCAGCATACACCATCAAACGAAATCACAACTAATTAAGAAAAATCATAAATCAATTAAAATCAATGCAAAAGTCATTAAGAATCAAAAATAGTTACCATTCATTCATGAAATATGGCTTCCTCCATTGTGCCAGTGGTGAGGTTTAGCTAGACATGACTTTCTTAAAACCATTGAAAATTGATTAAGAAAATAATAAATTGTTTTTGAAAAGCAAAACTAAACCCTAGTTTTCTATCTTGTGAGAAGTTGTCTTCAAAATTGTATCTAGGCTCCCCTTTATATAGGCTTTGGTAACTTCCTCTTGATCCTTATCTCATTAAACTTTTCAACTTCCTTTTGATTCCTTATCCAATTAGGAGACTTAAGCTCCTCAAAAACCAACAAAAACCCTAGTTTTCACGTCAAAGACGAGCCCAAAACGCTTCCTAGTTTTTCTTCCCGCTTAGGCCCAATAAGGCCCAACAGATACTAAATCCAAGCTGATTTCACGGTTTTGCTCATAACTTCTTCATACGAACTTGAAATGACTTCATTCTTTTTGCGTTGGCTTCTTCTTTCAATTATATACAGGATGGAGGGTAGAAATACTGGATTTGAATGAGATACAATGGGTCTTTAGCAATTCTTCCTTGTAGAGCTCAATTTCACTTCTTTCAGAGATGTAACCTGATAAAACACATAAACTACAAAAGTAATAATAACAGACAATAATTCATGCAAAATCTAGCAAATAAGTATAAGGAAATGATACTTAAAATATGTAAATTATGCACTTATCAGTAAGTTGGTGCAATTCTATTTTCCATAATACAAGATTTGTTGTACGACACTTTGATCTTCAGGAAAATAAAAATCTCTTCTTTAGTCTCATTAATGTTGATATTGATGGTGGGAAAAGTAGTTTTATTTTCGATTTACAAGATAAATTCAAGGGTACGGATTATGGGGATACTTTGTTTATCGATATTGACATATTATCGGGCATAAATTTCTCAGTAGCTACTGAACTAGTAGGTTACTATAATGGATTAGCTTGTATTAAAACCGGTGGAGATAAGGGACATGATTGAGTAAATGTCCTTAACCCAATTATCTGTGTCATGGTTTTGGTTTCGATTCATTATCGAAAGAATACAAGATTGTAATAATTTATACTACCATGGAAGAGGAGGAACATGTGTTTATTTGCTTGGTTATTACATTGGGAACTAATTCATGGAGAAGGATAGTTACTAGAAATTCAGATATCTCACCACCACCTTGTTCTTCTCCTTTCTCTAGGAGAATGGTAACAAAAGCTTGGAAAAAAGATCAAAGATCAGCCACTCTGTGTGGGGGTGATCTATTCTGGAGGATAAAAAATTGTAAACATGGTAATAATAATCAGTGATACTGGTGTTGGTAATATTAATGGAGATCCTAATGATATTGGCGGTGCTGGTAATATGAATACAGCTCCAAATGCTGGTGATAACACGAATAAAGTTCCTAACGTAGGTGGTGGTATGAACGGAGTTCCTCCTAATGGTGGTGGTAATACTATGAACGGAGTTCCTAATAATAATAATGAGATTGAGGAAATGTTGTTGTCGTTTGTCATCCACAACGAGAAGATACAGTTCATTCGGCTACCAACTAGACAAACTGTACCGTATCGACAAATCATCACCGTATAACATTGGATCATCATCTTCTGGAGTATAATGGAAATCCTTGTGTTGCACGTTCTGAGAAGATATTGGTAAACAACAATTATCATCAACATCATCGATGTAACTATGAGAATGATCCAGCAGGTAATTTTTGTTGTTGTATATTCAAGGTTCATCTGTATTTATTGGAGGACAAGTTGAACCAAGTATGGGTCAAAGACACTAGATTCACAATAACTCTTAGGAAGGAAGCCTTAAACACTGGAACCCAAAAATGTATTGGTGTAGATCATGTATATTGAGTTTCCTAGATCATGTATTGGTGTATTGGTTTGATGGGGATTGTCTTATACACTGGAACCCAAAAATGAATAATAATCATATCAAGGTTGTAAAAGCCTCCCTCTCCTGTTCTAAGAAAACTCAGGATATTTTTAAAGCTAAGAAGAAAGGAATCTCCTCATGCTGTAGAATTGGTCAGGATGACAGTATTCAGTGCCCGTACATGGATTATCAGCTGCACGCTCAAGTGGAGAACATCCTCTCTCTGAAATCTTTCATTCCTCAAGGAGGATGAGCTATACGTGGTGCATTTGAAGGTACCAGTGAATTTCAAGAGTCTATGTTATTAAAGGCGACCGAGGTGCTCGCCTAGGCGCCAAAGGCACGAAATGTGAAGGAGGCGCCTCGTCAGTAAGGCACCAAAGGCGGGAGCTACTACCTATAAGAAACACTCAGAGTATAGTGTTCTCACAGATTTCTGAAAACGATTTTCGACAAATTTTTTGAATTACGGAAAGATTATGGAGACGCCAGATTTTGTAGCCATAGGATAGAACCATATGTATTTTGTATAATGATCCACAAAAACAAGATAATGCCGTGAACCATCAATCCCGGTATAACTTGTCGGTCCCCACACATCTGTGTAAATGAGTTCAAGGGGTTCACGACTTTGCAGACTTGTAACATGAAACGGTTATTGGTGTGCTTTATTAATAGAACATGAACGACATATCAAAGATAAATTTTTATGAGAAGAAATAGGGAGAGACAGATTCTTAATAAGATGATGAACAACTTTAAGAGAGGGATGTCCAAGACGTTTGTGCCACCCTTCAATAGAGGTCCTTTCGTGCACATTAGCCACTTTTGGTGCCGCCGTCAGTGATTCTGGGAAGGTGTAGATGCCATTGCTACATTCTCCTTTTAGTAAAATCGCCCCCGTGATCTTTTCCTTCACAAAAAAATAAAACGGATGAAATTCAACAAAAACATTATTTTGTTTAGTTAAATGATGCACAGATATTAAGTTTTTGTAGAGATTGGGAACACATAGAGTATCTCTTAGTGTAAGTATTCGATGTGGCGTTTTTAATGCTAATGAGCCAACATGTGAGATAGCCAAACCTGATCCATCACCGAGAGTTACTTCATCAGTTCCATCATATTCTGAATGTATGGATAAATTGGAGAGATCACCCGTGATGTTGTGAGAAGCGGCTGAGTCAAGTAGCCAATTTTTTTCTTTTGCTTCGGATGTTACAGCACAATTAATGGAGGCATTTTGGGTGTGAATTTTCGAGCATGTTTTGGCGGTGTGACCGTCTTGATCACAAAGTTGACATCTTGGCTGATGACGCCGATTGGAATTGTTGTATCTGCCAGTGTTAGATGTATAGCGACGTCCATCACGTTGGACGTTGTTTGGGTATTTTCCTGGAGAGAAACTTGAGTTGTTGGTTTGTCTTTGATACGTACCTGGAGAGCGTCTGGAGGCATCAGGATGCCTGTAGCGCTGCTGACTTGTTCTGGTGTAGTTTGCAGATGCAACCAAGTTGTGTGTTGCCGTTTCAAGACGTCTGAGGTATGTTTCATGACCAACTAACAGGTCATGTAGCTCTTCAAATGTTAAGGATTTCTCCCGTGCACGTATAGGTGCTATAATCTCTCTATAGTCTGAGCCTAGACCATTTAACACATAAAGAGTTAAATCATCATCCGAAATGGATTGATCTATAGTGGCTAGTTCATCAACTAGATTCTTCACAGCATGAAGATACTCCGATACAATCCTATTTCCACTCTGGATTAGAGTAAGTTCTTCCTTTAGCTGCATTGCACGAGTTCTTGATCGGCTGGCATAAAGGTTAGTAAGTTTTTTCCAAGCAGTATGAGATGCTTTAGCTGTGGCTATCAGAGGAGTAATTGATGGTGAGGTTGAGGCTAGAATCGCACTCAAGATTAACTTGTCTTGTCGAACCCAGTGGGTTTTGCGTAGCTCTTCAGTAGGTGTACCATTTGAGGAGGGGCATATGAATTTTCCTTCAACATAATCAAGGAGATCATAACCAATGAGCAGTGCCTCAAACTGGGCGTGCCATTGAGGAAAAGTGGAAGGTGTTAGCCTTTCATTAATTTGGGCAGAGATATTGAGAGCTATTAGAGGTTTTTCTGAGATAGATTGAGGTTGAGTGTTGATGGTGAATGTAGGTGTTTGATCAGCAGAGGTGGAAGACATATTTGCAGGATTGGTTGCTCGTTAGAGAAAAAATGGCTCTGATACCATACAAGAAACACTCAATTCTACACAGTAACTATATGAGCTCTTCAAAGTGTTTTTCTTATTGAACATATGTTTTTCTTCTTTTACACCTTATTGTCTATCAACATGAATATACACTTATATATACGTTTATACACTAATTTGAAATATAAGAATAAAGATTGATTGTGAATCAATGCCAAAGATATTGTATTGATTGTGAATCAATGCCAACAATATTCTTTCTCTAAGTTGGCATGATATGCTATATACTAAATTAATACATATCTAGATTTACCTTATATTGGATGATTCTCATATATCATATCTAGATGTGCTAGGTATGCTATATATGTAAGATTCTCTGATACTACCTTTTATTTATTTTTTTCCGGTCGCCTCGGACACCTTAGGCGCTAAAGGCGCGAGGAGAAGGGCTTGGCGCCTCGCGCCTCACACAACATAGTGAAGACTATTTAAAATCAAATTTAGAAAAATCTCCTGCAGGATGGGTAATCACGGGAGGAAAACCAGAAAAATATTATGCATTCGATTAGTTAGTTTGTACATGCTATTATTCGACTTCGATCCGGTAATATTCGTCAGCTTACTAATCAAATTATTGAGTTTTATCAGCGAATATTTATTCAATACAACTACAGATGCTCACACAGGTTTTTAATCTATTTCACTTTGACTGGCTATTTGTATGAATTTAAGCAGTCATAATGGTTATGTTTATGCTGATATCTCATTCATGTAGGTAGAATTCCAGTCTTTCTAAGTTGAAGTTGGCCGTAGAAATGTACATGTAATGTGCGTTATTTACAAACTTATGACTAGTATTAGGAGCTGAAATTATCTCAGTCGCAACATTTTTAAACGGGGAATCATTGTGGTTCAAAATTGACTTTCATAACATGTATGTATTGCTTGTTTCTTATGTTTTGCTTGTTTTGTACCTTGATATAACTGAAGTTCTTGAGTGGTACTTGTTTCACTATTGCTGTAATCATCAATGCTCACTGAAATTTATAATCTCAGCCCGAGCAGCTCTGCTTTAATCTTTGATGCCAACATTTGAATAGTCTCGATCATAACTTCAAATGGTACTGTACACCGTTAGTCATCAGAGGTCCTTGGGCTTGGGGTTAGGCTCCTACTTCCGAATGTAATGAGGAGCCATGAACTCTTCCTCCCTCCCGGTATAGTGAATTATGCCCGTGGAAGCTGAATTTTTCGGCTTCAATCTTGATTATAGAGATGAGGCACGGGAAGAAAGTTCCAATCCTACCCCTATGGGTAGTAAGGTAAAAAGTCTTTCCCTAGATTTTATCATTGTGTGTGTTCTTCTATCACTGGTCGTGGTCGTTTTATAGGGGTCTAAAAAGCTAAGGCCGCATCCCAGAAATCTTCTACTACTGAGCTGAAGCATCCCGATGTTGCTGAAGTAAATAGTTCCGAACTGGAGCGTAATAAGGAAGGTTCTGGATCAAGATTTTGGAGATGAGGGTGAGGAGATAGACTAACGGAGTATAGTATAGCCAAGGTACTTCTCTCCGCGATGAGGCTATGGAAGAGCACGATAAAGGCCATAGGACTCCTACTAATTCAATTTCTCCTGGGGAGAATTAATGTACCCCCAACACTCTACTGATCCGCCGATGTCACTGTAGTACAGTGATAAAGTCATTGGATGGATGATATCATTGACCTGAGTTCGAAGCTCGTTGGCGCCAGGTTCTTTATTGGTAAAAAAAAAACACTCCACTGAGCCCGATCAAAAGGTTCCCCTTGAGCATGGTCAAATGGAAATAACAACCTTTAGGGGACCGTATATTAATGTGTCTCTCGAACATGGGTTCTCAGCTACTACAAGTCTACAACTTCTTCTCAATCTACTGCACAGGGTGTGGCACAAACCCTTACTTCTCTTTCTCCCTTGTCATCGAAGGTTTTTTCTGGTCTCTGAGGATGAAGTGGATGACCTAGAGAGAGAGTCACGCTTGTAGTCTTTCTATGGGCAGCATATATTTTTTCTACAAACCCTTCAAAGGCCGATCCATAATGATGGAAAGCAAACACAAGCAAGTTGATAAAGAGTTGAACGAAGCTCTGGTGGAGAATACAAACATGAGGGAGCAGCTGTCTCAACACCAAAAGGATGAACAGAGCATGGAGGAGCTAAAAGAGACCAACGAAATCCTCTGCAAGCAGATTGCGGACTTTCAAAGTCAAGGTTTGTTCTCTTTGTTCGTTTACTTACTTCTTTAAATTCTTCCCACTTCTAAATTAGCCTTCCTGGGATCAGCGGGGAATTCGGATTACTGAGCTTGGGCCAAAAATCAACGCCTTGGCACACACGCTACTAAGCTTATGAGAACGTAGATGTAAAAAAATGTTGGAATAAACGTGGTGATGATTTTAATTGGTTGAAGCCAAATACGAAGACTTATCTTCGCAACATCGCATAATGAAGGGGGAGATTCTCCGTAGCAAGAAAGAGTCTATTGCTACACTTGGTTGGACGAAAAATAGTGTTACGTAAACATGGAGCCGTGTGACAGAATTAGAGGAAGAAACCCGTAGCTCTTTACATGATGCAAACACATTCTTTCTTTTCTTCCTTTCGACTCACGTAATTTGAACTATGATTCATACCTACTATTTAGACCTTCATCCAAAATTCTCGTCCATCTGATTTTATGGTTCAACTCATCAAGGATAGAGATAATGCTCTTGCAGACGCTCATGCCAAGGCGGAGGCGCTGTTCAAGGCCCGATCTGAAATTTCCCGTTTGCTGGGGGCACTATAATAAAAATCCCCTTTAACAACAGACATCAGACAACGTTTTGACATTCGTTGCAGGGAAGTGTGCATTTGACAACATTTTAGTCTTAAAGACGTTGTTGAATATTATGTGTTCTCTCATTAGAGCTTCCACAACGCTACGAGTATACCAAAGAGTAAAGAGTAAAAATTTTTGCTCTTTGGTCCGGCCAAAACGCTACGGGTTAACGACTAAAAATGATCGGGCGGTTGTCTAGTCTAACGCTTGTAGTTGGGCGGACGTCTGGGTATACGTTTATTGAGACGGACATACGTCTAAGAAAATGCTTGCGTGGTCAGACATTTGGTTGAACGCTTGATGGGAGGCGTTAACGAAAATTACGCCTGATGAAAGACGCACTCTGACACGCACGCCCCAGAGACCGGCGCTTTTTAAACCAACGCCTGATGGGGCGGTTTCATAGACATACGTTCCCGATGAATTGTCTACACGTGCAAGTGCATCGTGTGTGGAAAAAGACGGGCGTGCAGCTAGCCAACCGCTTGAAGAACCGGGCGGATCCGTAGACGAACGCCTAGAAAACCATAGTTTACAGTTCACAAGCAGAGAAGAAGCCATAGTTTCGATGGTTGTTATCAATGGTCTTACGCCGGCAAAGTCATTGGCTGGAGAGATGGGTTCAAAGAGGATCTGTTGCTATGAAGTAGAATGATAGGTTGCTGAAGGAACAAGAAAAGAAACAAAGATTAAAGATAGGTGTTGGTTCAAATGAGAGAAACAAAACAAGGGAAAAAGGCTCGAGTTTGAGATGGTTTGGGTGAACTTTCAAACAACACAAAAAAACTAAGCAAAGGGGGATTTGTTGCTGTTGGAATTATGGGTTATGGATGATTGTTCTCGAAAAATTATGAGGGGTACTTGAGCTCGAGGTCAAAGTTGGACGAGAATAGAAGAAAAGAGTCTGCGGAATGGTTAGTGATTGAACTGTGGCCATGAATGTTTTATATGTATAAATGGGTTCACATTAGGTTTCGATTTGCAGAGATGTAGACTAATATGGAAGAAGATGATTACCAACAGATTCCCTCCTATCACCAACTGCAAGACGCATATCACATGTTTGAGAAAAAGCCCGAGAGATAAGTACTTCACAACAGCAAGATCATATGTTGTCCATTTTATGTTGTTGCTAAGGGCTTGAAGTGGGGCGGAGCCTTATCATTACGCCCTATCAAGGCGGATCTCTAGCTTCACGCTTCATTGGGACGTTGATTTGGTTAACGCCTAACACTGAGCGTGCTCCTACTGTAATGCTTCATCAGGCGTAATTCTGGGTGAACGCTTTATCAGGCGTAAATTTGATTAACGCCCATGTTTTTAAAACGTTATTCTAGATGAACGCCTGTCACCAGACGGTTAATTACATGCGCGCCTAGAATCAGACGGTTCACTACATGCACGCCCGACTATTCCTCAAAGGCTATTCCACAATAACTTTTCTCTACAAAAATATTTGTCATACACGTGAATAACACACATATCTAAATCATGACCCTAGTTCTAGTTGATTATTTAACCAAAGAGGAATAACAAACCTAACCCTAGATTCATTATCCGCCTCTCTTTCTTGCCTTTTCTTCTTCCTCTCTTTTTTCCTCGCCCAAAATCACTGAAACAATAAAATCTGCACACTATCACAAACTAGAAATTTCTTTGAGTTTCTAACTCGAAAGTAATGTTTGAATACTAGAACGACTTAATAACTCTCTCTATCAAGTTTATAAACATTCATTATCAAACCCTGATGCGTTTACATGTATATACTTTTCTTGATATGTATTTTGCTTCCTTAATCTTGTTTCCACAGTTTTGTGTATGTGAGTGGTTTTTTGATATTTAGAAATTTATAGGTTTCAATTTGAAAATCAGATCTTTATATGTTTTTCATTCTTTTTTGTTCAAATTTTTTCATTATTTTTTGTTCAAATTTTATTGATTATTAAATATATCTGAATAATCGATAAAATTATAAGTAGTTCAGATCTGTTCAAATTTTTTGAAGTAGTTCAGATCGGTTCAAATTTTTTGAAGTAGTTCAGATCTGTTCAAATTTTTTGAAGTAGTTCAGATCTGTTCAAATTTTTCGAAGTAGTTCAAATTTTTCGAAGTAGTTCAAATTTTTCGAATTAATAAAATTTCATTCTTTTTCTGTTTGCTGATAGGCTCATACATGTGAGGTTGGGCGATCTAAAATCAGGACCCTAGTTCTGGTTGGTTATTTAACAAAGAGGAATAACAAACCTAACCCTAGATTCATTATCCGCCTCCATTTCGTGCCTTTTCTTCTTCCTCTCTTTTTTCCCCACCCAAAATCACTGAAACAATAAAATCTGCACACTATCACAAACTCAAAATTTCTTTGAGTTTCTAACTCGAAAGTAATGT
>JAJJMC010031056.1:525733-554350 GCA_023531435.1 Papaver californicum
GCTTATAGGCTCATACCTGTGAGGTTGGGCGATCTAAAATCACGACCCTAGTTCTGGTTGATTATTTAACCTAAGATGAATAACAAACCTAACCCTAGATTCATTATCCGCCTCCATTTCTTGCCTTTTCTTCTTCCTCTCATTTTTCCTTACCCAAAATCACTGAAACAATAAAATCTGCACACTATCACAAACTCAAAATTTCTTGGAGTTTCTAACTCGAAATTAATGTTTGAATACTAGAACGACTTAATAACTCTCTCTATCAAGTTTATAAACATTCATTATCAAACCCTAATGCGTTTACATGTATATACTTTTCTTGATATGTATTTTGCTTCCTTAATTTTGTTTCCACAGTTTTGTGTATGTGAGTAGTTTTTTGATATTTAGAAATTTATAGGTTTCATTTTGAAAATCAGATCTTTATATGTTTTTCATTCTTTTTTTTTGCTTTAAATTTTTTCACTATTTTCTGTTCAAATTTTATTAATTATTAAATAGATCTGAATAATCAATAAAATTATAAGTAGTTCAGATCTGTTCAATTTTTTTTGAAATAGTTCAAATTTTAAAAATCAATAAAATTTCATTCTTTTTCTATTTGCTTATAGGCTCATACCTGTGAGGTTGGGCGATCTCTCATTTAGAATCTGTGCTTATTCGATTTTTTTTTGGTTGTTTGATTCAGTTCCCACAGAGTCGCGTGGTTACTTACTTGTACACACAAATGGTGGGCACAATCAAATGAGAGATGGGGTTTTTATCATTCTCTAACTTGAACAACGTCGTTGTAGATTTTTGTGATGGGAAAATGAGCTGGAGTTCTCATTTTTAATTGTTTTCCCTTGAATATACAGAAAAGAGGAGCAACTATTAATTATTTTCCCTTGAATTTACAGAAAAGAGAGAATAACTAGGGCTGCATAAGAACCGACGGAACCGGACCGAACCCGACCAAATCGACAGTATAGGGTACAATACAAAAAAAAAACCGAGTATATCCTGGTACCAAGTACAGGTTCTACATAGGAACCGACCTGTACCGGACCGAAGATACTGATTATTTTTAACCGTTGATCAAATATTAGACTTTCAATCTCGTTCGTCTGTTTCTTCTCTCTGATCTTGAGTCAAGATCATCATTTTCATTGTTTTACCTCTTTTTCTCTTTCTTCTTTATTGGTAATCTTTTTGTGTTGTTTCTGTTTCAGTTCAATATCGCCAATCCAACCACTGGATGTCAAAAGAAGCTTGAAATCGATGATGATCAAAAGTTGGAAGTTCGTTTTCATTCAGCAACTCTATTGCTATCGATCTGATATTTTTTGTAGAATTCTTTTGGTTAGGGTTTCTCTTTTGTTCTTAATCGTTGTTTCTGTTTTTCTAGGTTTTAGAAATTAGGGGTTTCTTTTGTTCTGGTGGTTCCAGTCTAGTTTCTAAAGATCTTGGATTAGGGTTTCATATGTCTAAGTAGTATATTCAATTATAAATTTCTCTTCTATACAAAGAGGATTTCTAGATTTCTCTTCCAAGTCGGTGATGATCTCTTACTTTCCAGCTTTCAAATTTAATATACTTTATGTATTACTGTTTGTCTTGATCAATGGTTTATTTCTTCAGCATAATAGTGTATGTTATTTTGCTTTGCGGTGTGGATCTCGTTTGACATCGGTATACTGGCACTAGGCAGTGTTCTACAAAATAACAACTGCAGTATGTGAATCAAACATCCAGTGCAGCAGGGCTTTTGCTGCATCTGTGCCTCCTGATGCATCTAAACGTGAAAGCTATCGTAAACGAGTACCACTAGATGAAAAGAGAGGGATGGTGGAAGCCTTTGTTGAAAAGTATGTATCTTTCTTCTAGCTGAATAAATTCCAATTGGAGCTAGTTTCTTATTGTCAGAATTAACTCACAATATATTATGTGCCTGATATACTTATTCAAGTTGATTATATCAGATTTCTATTGTTTCACGTACATGACTATATGTGGAACAAGCCTCAAAGAGCGTGTATACTGTTTATTGCCAGTTTTGAATGATCCATCTATCAGTACTCTCACTCCATAGATATCACAACATGTTGGAGCAGTTTTTGTTATGTCAAGTGTGTTGCACTTGTTTGTTGGGCAAATTGAAAACCTAATATTTTTTTATTTTTTTTCGATTTATGAGGTTGAACTTACTTATTATGTTTAACGAAAGCACTGAATTATAAATGAAAAAAAATATCCTTCACTTTAATACTTAGCCTGTTATCTGTATCTTTTAAATTTAGGGTGAGTTTTCCTTTTGTCAAATTCATATGACAACTTTAGTCTTTAGCCAATTTAGATGTCCATGTATGTCATGTATCTATGACTGAGTTAAATAGCCCTCTTAGTTAAAGTTGAACTTGTGAAACTTGCATGACCAAAATTTTGTAATTTGGTACTTGATTCAGTCTTGTTGTCAACATTTTTGAGTATGTCATCTGTCATCCTAGATATTGTTCTTAAATTTGATACAGTAATTACTAGTAGGCACAACTATGATGGTAACTTTTTCCAGTCTCCAGATTTTTTAGCGTTAATTGGAATCTAGTAGTAGTAGTAGTACATTAGTAGTAGTATTATTCTTTGTTTTGTAGATTCTGGGAAGCGATTGTTTTAACTGAAACACTTTACTTGGCGTCTTTCGTAGTTACAAGACGTTGAATAGAGGAAAATTTCCTACAGTTACTGAAGTTCTTAAGCAAGTGGGAGGTTCTCACTACACTATTAGGAGGTTGGTGCAGGAACTAGGACACAAATCTAAAACCTCCCTTGTCAGCGAGGCAGACCAGCATTTGTTGCAAACCAAAGTACCTAGGACAGAAGATCAAGGTTTTGCCAAGGTTGAAGAGATCACAAGCACAGAACCAACAGTGGATCTGAAGAGCCATGAACTGACCTCAAAAGCTACGGACAAGCCTTCAACAATCATCATTACAAATGATGTAGAGGCAAAAGTAAAGCCTGAAGTTTCCCATCATGCTGAGAAGCCTTTGACTGGAGAGGTTGCAAGGTCAAGTCTTCAACAATAATCATTAGCAATGATTTAGAAGCAAAAGAAAAGCCACAGGTTCCCACTTATGTTGAGAACTCCTTGAGTGGAGAGACTGCAAAACCATGTGACAGTGCTAAAAAAGCAGCCAATTCCAAAAGATCTTTGGGTAATAATGGTTTTAAAGAAGCGGTTGTGCATGGTTCAGATGGTTCGGAAGAAAAGGACAAATCTTCAACAATCATCATTAGCAATGATTTAGAAGCAAAAGAAAAACCACAGGTTCCCACTTATGTTGAGAACTCTTTGAGTGGAGAGACTGCAAAACTAAGTGACACTGGTAAAGAAGCAGCCAATTCTGAAGGTTTGTTGAGTTTAGATGGTTCAAAAGAAGTCACTCGTGATATTGGTCAAGAAGACTTGGAAGGAGATGAGCTTTCTAGGTATTTTTCTGTGAACATCTATCAGCATTTGGTCCTATTTATCACTAACAAGTTATGTTACTTAGTCTGCTGAAACTACAAGGTGATTGGATGGTAGAGAAGTCACGCCTTACAAAGAACTTGTTTCTTGATTAACATGGACTCTTAACAAATTATATGATAATATAGCTTCGCTCTCCAACCTTTCCCATGACCAACTTTGCTATCTCTGTCACACGTCATTCTTGCACTCTATAATCTCCACTAGTATTACTGTTTGAATACACCCTACTATTTATGTTGTGCAGAAACATATCAAGCAAGGAGTCAATGGAAGATTGTACCAGAAATACCAAATATTTGGGGGAAGCTGAGGTCCTTTGCTGGTGATGTTATCAAATTGTGGAGAAAGTTGTAAATTATTTCAAGGTAACTACTGTGATGTGGAAAAATCTTCCTTTTCTTGTGTCTATCATGAATGTAGAAGAAGACGATGGTGTTGATTTCTTTTAAGAAAGTCTTTTTTGGTTACTAATGTGTCCGTTTATTAATGAGGTTTATCAGAAATTACAGACAACTATCTACAGGAGAATGTGTATAAATTAGGAAAAAGTCCCTCAAATATTAGGTGGAACTCGTCAGGCCTACTAAAACGAAAAAGGAAACTGCTGCAGTGGTTTTGTAGGTATCTTTTGTGAAGATCCAACTCTTCCTTGCAATCACTACTTAGATAAGACTAATCGTCACTTGATCATTAGTAGACCATTTTTTGAAATTGTAGAGATGATAGTTCGTTCATCTATCTATAAAGAAGTGATGGAAAATATAGTTTGAAAAGAAGCTTTGTAATTTGCTATTGGAACCCAAAGATTGATCATTCTTCAAAGTTTTAACATTTCTGTTGATTAAACCTTTCTTTTATCCATTACTTTCAAAACCTTGAAAACTTTTCATAAGAGTGTCGGAGGTTTAAATCACACGAATAAAATAGAAGATTCCAATGAGAACAAAGGAAAACAAAAAAAAAAAATCTTTATTTGGCAGGCTAGTTAGAGGGAGTTTCTAAACTGGATGAAATTACTAAATTAATTTCTATCTATACCTAATACTAAACTTTAATACTTTTAATATATTTTTATTTCCATTACAAATCTTCTGTATCAACGGATTCTATTTTTTTTTCCTCGTTTTTTTTCTTCTTCTTTTATTTTTCAAACTAAAATATCATCTATTATTGACAACTCAAAACCTAATTAATCGTTTTTCCCATATATAACGATAATCACAAAACGAGTAAAGGAAACCAATGGAAATACTTAACCTAGTGGAAGTGATCCAGGTTATTTTCCAATGCTTATCACATGATTGAGCGTCATCTTGATGGTATTTAATGAAATCCTTATCGTATTCTGCCAACTGTCTCATTGATAAAACCTATCTTCTGACGTGTTCCTGGTATTACATTCTCGTCGACTTATGGTTGTTACAAGTAACTTATACGGAGTATTTCTTTTGGTCATTTATTATATAATTACGTAGTTGAATTTGACTGATTACTTTTATTTATTTTCGTCGGTGAATTAGAGACTGGAGTTAAACTTTGCATTAAAAGGCCTTAGCCTTCAGCTGGGGAACCAAAGGAAGATGTAAGTTATGTGGATGCACATGCTCCATCAACAACAGCTGGAGACTTAGGATATTTATTTTTATTTCCTCTAATGGAATTAGTGAGTACAATATATGGGAATATCTTGAATTTCAGCTACAAGAAAAACAAGAAGAGGAGGAAGAACTGATGTATGTTATGACTGAAGAATGGTTGGAGTTCTTTGCTAAATCAGAAGCAAAAAAAAAATTAGGTACTATCCTTACACTTTTTTTGTTGGCATAATAATTGAGCTTGTTTATATAATTTTAGCCTTGTGAATAGTCTAACTGAATGACGAGTTGTTAAATAGGTTGATATGCCAATGACTATTAGATATATAGGGAAGTGAGAAAATGGTTGTTGTAATGCAGGCAATCAATTATTATGGTCATTATTCTTTTCTAAGATTAAATTCATGTTTGTTATCCTCAATTGATGACTCGGTTCAATCAAATGTCTAATATTCTTGCAGGGGATGAGAATTCCTGTTGGTAAACTTGCCTTGTACACTGCGCTTGGAGGTCTTTGTCCTTCTGCAGTAAGTGTTTCTTAATTAAACTGAATATCTGCCTCTCTGTGCACTATTGAGCAATACAACACTTGAAATCAGTAAGATGAACTTTGGTTATGGCATCCCATATAACTGGTTTTGTTTCTTACTGCTCATTAAGAATTTCATGTTATTGCTTTCCAGTGCTTGCCTATAACTGTTGATGTGGGCACAAACAACCAGAAGTTGCTGGACAATGAGTTCTCTGTTGGGATCATCCAGTTCGAAGACTTTGCGAACCACAATGCATTTGATGGTACAAATCAGAAGTCGCTATTATTGAGAGGCTTAAGAAGTAGGTCAGTTAATTTCCGAAGGATATCCAAGGGATCCTAGTTAATGCTGGCACAAATCAACATAGGCTATTATTAAGAGGCCTATGAAGTAGGTCAGGTATTTACTATGTAAAGCCCGAGTGAGTTTTCTCAAACATTAAATTAGCTCAGGCCTTCTATTGTGTGTTAGTAGATTGTTGTTTGTAGAATCTTATCCTTAGTGGAATTAGCCTAACCCTTATTGTTTGTGATCTTTGTATCATGGAATATATATATATATATATATATATTATTTTTTTTGAAAGGTAAATATATTGACTTAATATAAAGAAGTGAACTACTTTTTGAGGCTAGCAAATTATATATAAACTTTTCATATTTGGTATATGTGAATTATTGATTTTTTTTTTAATCTAAAAATATTTCAACAACGGTTTATCAAAGTTGTTGAGGCAGCATCATACAATGGAAAGTAATTGTTGTCATTAGGTTCGATTGTAACAAAAGATTCCATTTTTTATGTGGAAAAGGCCCGTATCAGTAATTATGATCTTACGTATAGACAATTCCTCAATATCTTGTTTATTCGCAACAACATTTTTTCATTGTGAATCGGTAAAAAAAAGAGAGGAAAATCTTCCATTTTCTGCACAAAACAGGGAAAGAGAACGAACTAGCCGAAGTTGTCGAGGCATTATCTTGCAATGGAAAATAATTGTTGTCATTAGGTCAGGTATGACAACGTTGCTTGCAATGGTAAATAACTGTTGTGGAAGCGATGAAACTTTTAACAACATCCCAGAAAGATTACGTCTGAGAAAACGTTATCATACCCGTTTGACAACAGTTTCTCAGTGTTGTTACTGGCCATTTTTGTTGTAGTGGGGTTAGGCGGATCAATGATGTAAATACGCATCGCCTTCAAAAGGGAATGGAATAAGAACTCTTCAATGAGTTACATCGCCTGCGCCACGAATATTCGATGAAGCAGGTAAATTTAGATTAGTGCTGCTTGGACCTACGATATTTCGACCTTGACTACAAAAAATTACCAGCTAAATATGGCATTCTCGATAATGCTCGTGATGCTGTAGTTCGTGAGTTAAAAAAGTCTGAATTCCTCGTAGAAAGTATATTTGGGGTGGGTGGTGGGGGTGCGGGGGGGGGGGGTGGGGGGTGGTGGTGTAGGTTTGCTTTATATGTAGTTTAAAACTTTTCTTTAATCCTATCTTCTTTTGTTCCGTAGGTCCTGAGGAGAAGCTCACATTGCAAACAACTAGGCGGATGAACTGAAAAGAGCCTTAGTTGTCCAAGAGGGGGAAACTAGCAATACCGAGGGTGTTACTGGATCTCGTCAGCTTGAGATCGTGGAGTGAATAAAGCCATGGTGTTTGCAAACTGAAAAATGACTTGGATGAGGGAAGTGATCCCAATTCCAATTCTTCTAGTACAAATGGTAACCTCCCTGAGGGTGCTCCTCCTACAATCAACGACGCTCCCAACTACTTTTACTGCAAAAACGTAAAGGGAATTATGAATGCTTCAGATCCAACACCACTCACGATGGCTGAGCTTAAGCGGAGACATGAAATCATATCAAGAGCCCTAACAAGGTTGGAGGACTCTCAAAACTTCATTCTTGATTTCTTTCACCGACTAACAGAAGAGATGTGTTCAAGGAAGACTTGCCATCTCTAGGATTGGGGACTCCTCGCAAAACGAATATGTCCCCTCCCCATCACATCAGGAGCTTTACTACCTACGAGAAGCCGATAAATCAAGAAGCTAACCGCATGGTGGAAAGCTTATGCGAACTTCTGCACTTCTCAAAGCTCCAACGCAAGGACGTATTTGCTTCCCTGAATCCTGTTGTTACTGACGTGCATCTGACCCAGCTTTCTGCAAAGACACAAGAGGTACCCACGTCACCTCACCTATCTATAAGCAGTGTCAAGTTCACTAAAGAAGACATGATGGCTGAAAAAGGGCATAGCCTTGTATGTGACCGCTTATCTCAAAGACTATGAATTTAGGAGAGCACTTGTCGATTCAGGTGCTGCAACCAATATAATTACCCTCAAGACGGTCAAAGCTGCTAAAGTACGGCCAAACTAGATCGTACATTATCCTATCGTGATGAAAGATTTTGAAGGGAACCACACCAGTACTTACAGACATGTCTTCTTAGGGCTCAAGGTGAGGCCTATCCGATCAAAAGTAAAATTTCATATCATTGAGAAGGAACTTTAATACCATATGATACTGGGAGGACCGTGGCTTCATGAAAATAAGGTCGTCCCCTCGACTTAGCATTAGTGTATGAAGACTATGCTAAATGAGAGAATAATCCGAATTCCAGCATATTTATCTCCTTACGCTCCAGTTTGCGATACTGAATTCTTCGAATCAAAAAATAATGTGCTCCACTTCTCCGGAAAAATCAACAGAACACATCTGCCTAGATGAACGACTTTTAAGGAGTTCGAAAGGGGATTATCCGTAGCTAGGGAAAGAGGTAAATTTTCGGAAATGAATCTCTCTACTATTTTTAATAAAAATTATTTAATGACTACAAATGCACCAAAGTCATGCTCATGGCAAGAGAGAGCATAATTTTGTAACAAGTTACGACACCGAAAAAAGAACTATTTACCTTTGCCGCCGTTGTTAGTAATTAACAGAGGAGACTAGTGGAGGGTCTCCCGCTCCATAATGCAATCATATCACAAAGCCTAGTGAAAATGAAATCCCTGATTCTCCATGACAATTACAAGATGGTACTGACTCCACCACAGACGCCCTTGAGACAATCAACATCGGGAAAGAATAAGTGTCGGGGCGCGTTTCCATCAGCTCCACCCTATCATTAGAAAACGGACGAGACTCATGTAACTTCTTGAGGACTACAAAGAAGTGTTCGCCTGGAATTATGATGAAATGTCGGGCCTTGATGACAAGCTGGTCACTCACTATTTATATATCACTCCTGGCTCTAAGCCTGTCAGGTAACAACCGAGCCATTTCAGACATGAAGTTGAGGAGCAGATCAAGATCGACGTCCAGAAGTTACTCACGGCAGGCTTCATCAAACCCATTCAACATCCTACATGGCTGGCTAACATGGTACATGTCAAGAAGAAGAACGGTCAAATCAGATGTTGTGTTGATTTTAGAAACCTGAACAAATGCTGCCCCAAGGATGACTTTCCACTCCCCGACATAGACATGCTCGTAGACGCGACTAGTGGAAACGGTATGTTCTCATTTATGGATGGCTAAGTGGTTATAATTAAATAAAAATGTATAAGCATGACGCCATCAAACTGCATTTCAAACTCCTATTGAAAACTTATATTACATGTACTTCCTTTCGTATTTAATAATGCTGGTGCTACTTACAAGCGAGCCATGCCAAAATATTTCATGATATGATGCACAAGCAAGTGGAAGATTATGTTGATGTCGTGGTCGCCAAATCCAAGACACGAGCATCCCACCTGGAAGTTCTACGACAAGTCTTTGAAAGGTGCCATGAATACAAATTGAAGATGAACCATTTGAAGTGCGCCTTTAGAGTCTCATTTCGTAAATTCATTGGGTTTCAAGTGACAGGAGAAGGGATCAAAGTAGATCCAGTCAAGACTCAAGCCATCACCACTATGCCCCCGCCAAAGACATTGAGAGAACTTAAAAGTTTTATGGGGAAAATATCATATATCATACGTTTCATCCCAGGGCTAGCTAATAGACACATTTTTATGCCTGAATTGTGCTCAATTCTCTATTCTTCTAGTGCTTGATTTTGTACTTATTATGATTTTTTATGTCTTTGTAGGTATTCTTGAGAAATAAATATTTGTGGAAAAATTGGCTCAAAAAGTTGTTAAAGGCACCCAGAAAATTACTAAAGGCACCCGGAAGAATTGATAACGGCACCCACCAGATGGATTGGGGGCACCCTTCATTTCAAATTCAAATTCCGGAAATGGCAGAAACTTGTTTTTACATGAGGAAGTTTATCTGAGTTGTTTGGGAGGGGAAATTTATGGGATTTGAAGAGAGTTTTTCTCCGAGAACAATGACTGAAATTTCAAGTATTGGCCGGAACTAACTTTTATGAAGTTAGAGATAAACTCGAGTTTGGGGTGCTGTTAGGGAGGATATCTTCTGTGTGGATTATATTCTATATTTGGAGAGTCTTTGATTACTTGGAAGACGTGTATAGAGAAGAAAAAAAAGATATTCCTATAACTTGGAGTTCGGAAACAGAGTCATGATCTGTTTTGGATTGTCACGGGATTGGAGTTGGATTTGGATGAAGATGGGAGTCCTTATCGATTAAGGATATTTTATTAGGTTTTCTAAGGCCTATAAATAAAGGGGGGATTAGAGGAAAATGAAGCCAGAGTTTAGAGAAAAATTCCGGAAGAAAGAAAAAAATTCTGCTGGTTTGGAGAAGACGAAGAACATAAGGCAAGCGAAAAGAGTCACTGAAACTGTTGCGTATCCTTTCATATTTCTTCAGCATCCAGGAAACGTACTTTATTGCTACTGTTTTCTATTCTCTTCAGCCACATAGAGAACACAATCTGCAACATTTATATTCGTATCAATTCTTCTGTGTTATTTTTATTTCTTCATTGTAAACACTTTTTGAGCTATGAAGAATTATTTTGAGAGTGTTTCCAACAAGATGAGCTAAACTCCATCACTGGGGCAACAGAGGAAGCCATTTTTACAATAATAAAGTGGTAATTCTTATTTTATTAATTTTTTGCAACTCTTTTATGATTATTTGCTTTGAATTAAATTTGAAAAAATGATTTTTATCAATTAGTTGTGTTTTCTTTTGATGGGTCATGCTGAGTTTAAAGCTTTTGATGTCTCATATTTTTGATTTACAACTATTATTTTAAAAATCTAACTTTGGCAATATTTAGAATCTATTGAATGTTTGAGTTGCAAGATAACTATTCATGCTAAATCACTTGAAAAATTGGATAATGGTGGAATCCTTAGTCTCAGTTCTTACCATAATTTTTGAATCAATTCTACTTTAATCTTCTTTATTTTTAGCATTAAAAAAATTAGGTTTAATAATCAAATCTTTACAAGTCTGAGTATCGAATCTTTTACCATTATTTAAAAACAACATCAATTTTTGGCACCGCCGACGCAGACTTGTCTTTAGGTTTAGAGTGTTTAGATTTATTTTTGTTTTTATTTTTATTTTTACTTTGTTCAATTTTACGTTTCTTTGGGTATTTATCTTTTTGCTACATGTTTTGGATTTTGGATTGAAAGGAAATTGAGCTAAAGACTTTGGTGATTAAAGACTTGGAGCTAAAGTTAAAGCTAAAAGAACGGAAAAGAAGAAGAAGAATTTTATTTTTAATTATATTATATTTTTATTTGTTTCTCTTTTTAGAAAATTGTATTATGAAATTTTTATTATTTCTGTAATTTTTCTTTTACTTTTGGACACTTTTGAACTTTATTTTGGGAATTTGGACATTATTATTATTTTTAAACCCTGCGGAAGGGTAATTTAAATATAAACTGCAACAAGAAAGGACGATAATTACTATATTGTCTCGGCCCCTCGGGTTCGTACACTGACACAGGAGTCGGTGGCCCGATGATAGGATTCTGAGAAGCCTATTTATAATAACCGCAATCACACAGTGTTTACAATGCAGACAACAACAAGTACGGGTCAAACCCACAGGGAACGGGGATAATACTGCAATCTATTCTTAATAAACTAACCAGAAACAATATCTTTTGGATTTTTGGATTTTCGGAAATGCTAATGAACGAGAAAATAATGAAATAAACTAGCTAAAATATACAATGCAATCAAGTAGAGAGGACACTAGGGTTTTCGTTTTTCACCAATTTGATATATAGAACTCACATCTAATCTCCAAAATTATCGTTTCACCACTGTAATTTTCTTCGCTTCCAAGTTGACATTTCTAAAGAATTGTTTATCAATCGAAAATTATATCCCATCAAATGTTACTAAGCATGGAATATCAATTTAAAACCATAAACAATCAGTAGAGCTATCTAACCAATATATAGTTTTACAGAATCAGATATCAATTTGTGAGCATACACCGTCAAAGAATCTAATCCCAGCACGACATATCAAACGAAAAGCATATATGATCAATTCCATTATTTATGCAATAATTAATCAAGCAAACAATGAAGATAAATTACTAAACATTTAAATCATTTATTTATGAGTTTTCCATAATCAAAGTTGGTTTCTACCTAAAACCGTAGTCACAAAATCTAGCTAGACATGGCTATGAGTTTCTCAAAACCCATGAAAATAAATTAAAAATAGTAAAGATAGAAAGATATCACTGTGTTTCCGGTCGCCAACACCAACCCATAAAAACGTCAGACTTTATCTCCATACGTACAGTCACCACCAACCCTTTCTGTTCTCATATCTGTCCGATCAATCTCCTGGATTCTCGAACAGAACCAGACCCAAAAACTCTCTCATTTGTACAATTTTCTCTCTCTCTTTTTCTATTTGTTCCCTCTGGAAATCAATCACCTTCGGCCCCTCTGTCTCTTTCTCTCACAACGTAAAGTTTGATCTAATACGTACCACCTCCTCCAATCAGTCTTTTCTCTCCCTTCTGTCTCTATCTGTTCCCCTAACCGTACTGTCTCTTCCCTCCCTCAATCAGAAAAGCAGTCGTACCTTTCATCCCTTCTCTCCTCTCTCTGGCGTCCTCTCTCTGTTACCGTTTCTCCCTAGGTATTCTCTCTCCATTCTCCAATTTTCCGCCTCCAATCCCCGAAGACTCTTTCTCTCCGTTGCTGTCTCCAATCTACACTCCTTTCTCTAGCCTACGCCTAGGTATTCTCCCTATTCCTCCTTCTTTCTTTTTTATCCTCCAACCCAAAAGAGCCTCCACTTGCTTCTCTCTCCAATCTCCCTCTTCTCACTTTATCTCTTCTATTTTTAACCGAGCATCCAACTCTCTCTTACGCTTTTCCCATCAGTTCCTTTCACCCCCTATCTCCTTTGTATTATCTTTTAATTTATCCCAAACTCCACACGTGCCTTGTCTCCCCTATTCAATGTCTCTTTACTCCGTACCTTCACGACCAGGCAAAAGAATCAGCCAGTTCACCGAACAGACTTCTCTCGTTTCTCATTATGTCTCTGACTTGCCACATGTGCTTCTCAGCCGACTACCTTGCTCTCTCCATCAACCGATCCAAACCTGACACATTAAAGCCCATACCGAAGTCAAAATAGGTTGTCACACGTCTTTAATCACTTCAATGAAAGTCTAGCCAACTCCATTTAGCCATATTTAATTGTAACTTCGGATTTTTCGTATACCACCTAATAAAACAATAAAAATATATTATTAGTACAAATTCAAGCACTAGCAAATATAAATTAAACGGTAAATATGAATAAACTATGACCATATGAAATACCCCCAAACCTATATTATGCTAGTCCTCGAGAAAAACTAATATAAAAACAAAATAAAAATCCTAACTCACTTTCGCAGGAATCGTGACTACATTTAACATATGCAATAAGCCTTTAAACCCATAGCTTTCCCTATCGGACGAGTTTTGTCTCGTGAGAGTTTACAAGAGGTATACCCACAAAACCTTTACTCCAAACCCTAGCTACATGTGAACGATCGAGGATAGACACTAAACAAGCTATTTAGTTGGCATACTAAATTCTTCGCCTATAAAAATCATTACCCTATATGAATCCAATTGTTGTACACAAGTTTTCACTCAGCGTACTAAAATTCATATAAGAATATAAAACTCTACTCAAACAATCATTGAACATCCAAAACTGGATAAAAATTGTCAACATTCACATTGCTCGAAATCAATCAAATCCAAACACATTGGTAGATTAGAAGATGGAAATAAAAGTAATGAATGGTGCATATGTTGACTAAGGTGTTCCCAAAATATTAGTATAAAGCCCGGCTCGGATGCTCCTATTTTTATTATTATTATTTATATACATAATTTATCTCTTTGTTTTTTCCTTTTTTTTTTCTTTTTTTTTCACGACTACATGATTAAATCTTTTGAATCTAGGCGCATGCTCCTTTTCAGCAGATTACATGATAGTTCCCATAGATCCTGCATTCCACGCTTGCTTATGTGACGAAGACAGGGAGAACACACACATATTGCTGTCAAAGTTTTTTTTTTGAAGCAAAATTAAAATTCTAATGCATCCGAGCTACGACCTTATGAAAATACTAGGGCCCCACCAAATCATTTAGAGAAACATAAAATTGCAAAAATAAAAACTAAAAAGTGATATGGTTATAATGATTCCGAGATATGCTTGTTCAATGATTATCATGTTATTTCTAACACCTGAGTGTATCCAGATATGAATAGACCATTTAGGTGGGCACACCAATTTGTATAGATAAGAACTATGTTTCCATCTACCTAGAATGGTTAGTGTCATCCTGAATTGTTCACAAGTTTCTAAATTTTGGAGTTTCTTATTGGCATCAATTTTCTGAAACTCTACCCCCAAACCTAAATTTAACATTGTCCTCAATGTTTCAAACCGTGCAACCTAGAATCGCATGCAATATACATATAAATAAGAGATACAAATGTAAATCAAAGACGGGATTGAAAAATTTCACCTGATTGACGCAAGAAAAGCAGTATTTTCTATAACACATATCAAACTATAGTAATAACAAAGAACACTAAAAATAAAATAAACAAAAAGCCTAAAAAGAAAATAGAAACAAGAAAATAAGAATCTACCTACTGGATATGTACAGAAAGGATCTCTATACACTAACAACTTGAAAATTTGGGGATCAACCCAAAATAGAATATTTACAGCCAATGACAGCCTCACACTCTCGCAGTAGCAACATAAAGATGATGAGACTATCAAAAGAAAAGATCTACCCCCAAACCTGGTTTCTGCAAAGGATATATCATTGTGAACAAAAATAATCGAGTCAAAGGGTTCACTAGGAATGGGAACTAAAACTACATGAGAAACATGCACAGACTCATAGATGTCACGAGATGCAAAATAATCTAGTAATAATGGAGAAGCACGCAGTTCTAATCCAAAACTAGGAATCTTCCGAAGAGTTGTGCTAACAACTCTAGGCATATTAACTTCTCCACTGGGTTTGTGACCCAGTACTAAATCATCATCAGGTTTATGTTGCCATTTTCCATAATCCAAAACTGGTGCAGAATCTAACAACACATTAACTTCTTCAAAATGACTATCCTCATCGTAGTAGGCTCCAAAATGGGCCAAGTAGGCCTCTAACATATCATTAACACTAGTGGTGCTAAAAGTGCTCTCAACTAGAGAATCAATCATACAAACAGACTCTATATATACAAAAAAAAATAAAAAAAAAAAATTAATAACTGCTCCAACACTTATAATTGTAACGGAAGAGTTCAAAGAACTCAACTAAGTATTTTTCCACTTCGAAAAGCAGTACTAGTACCTCGTATCAACATTCACAATTTAGGGTAATGAGCGTCCAACGTGTCCAAATCATTCAATATATAATCCACATGCAAGAAACTCGTGAGTATTTTACAACAGACGAATTTTGTTGAGCTAGACGACCAGGAACAACCCCAAAGGTACCTGAAATAAAATTCTAAGAAACAAAACTAGTCAAAAAGAACTAAAAATCCTATAAATAAAATAAAAATAAAAATAAAAATATATATAAAATAAAAACCTAAACTATGATTAGAAAATTAAAAATACTAATTATAATATTTCACAACCACTCCCCGGCAGCGGTGCCAAAAACTGATGGAATTCTGAGAAGCCTATTTATAATAACCGCAATCACACGGTGTCTACAATGCAGACAACGGGTGAGCATACACCGTCAAAGAGTCTAATCCCAGCACAACATATCAAACGGAAAGCATATATGATCAATTCCACTATTTATGCAATAATTAATCAAGCAAACAATGAAGATAAATTACTAAACATTTAAACCATTTATTTATGAGTTTTCCATATCAAAGTTGGTTTCTACCTAAAACCCTAGTCACAAAATCTAGCTAGACATGGATATGAGTTTCTTAAAACCCATGAAAATAAATTAAAAACAGTAAAGATAGAAAGATATCACTGTGTTTCCAGCCGCCAACACCAACCTAGAAAAACGTCAGACTTTATCTCCAGACGTACATCCACCACCAACCCTCTCTTCTCAGATCTGTCTGATCAATCTCCTGGCCTCTCGAACAGAACCATCCCCAAAAACTCCCTCCTCTGTACAATTTTATCTCTCACCTTTTTTGTCTGTTCCCTCTGGCAATAAATCACCTTCGCCCCCTCTCTCTTTTTCTCTCACATCGTAAAGTTTGCTCTCCTGCGTACCACCTCCTCCAATCAATCCCTCAAATCAGTCTTCTCTCTCCCTTCTGTCTCTATCTGTTCCCCTAATCGTACTCTCTCCTCCCTCCCTCAATCAGAAAAGCAGCCGTCCCTTTCAACCCTTCTCTCCTCTCTCTCTCTCACCGTTTCTCCTTAGGTATTCTCTCTCCATTCTCCAACTTTCCGCATCCAATTCCCGAAGACTCTTTTCTCTCCGTTTCTGTCTCCAATCTACACTCCCTTCTCTAGCCTACGCCTAGGTCTTCTCCCTATTCCTCCTTATTTATTTATTTTTCCTCCAACCCAGAAGATCCTCCACCTGTTTCTCTCTCCAATCTTCCTCTTCTCACTTTCTCTCTTCTCTTTTTAACCAAGCAGCCAACTCTCTCTTACGCTTTTCCTATCAGTCCCTTTCACCCCTTCTCTCCTTTTTATTCTCTTTTACTTTATCCCCAAAATCCACAGTGCCTTGTCTCCCCTTTTCTATGTATCTTTACTCCATACCTTCACGACCAGACAAAATAAACAGCCAGTTGACCGAACAGACTTCTCTCGTTTCTCATATGTCTCTGACTTGCCACATGTGCTGCTCAGCCAACTACCATACTCGCTCCATCAACCGATCCACACCTGACGGCTTAAAGCCCATACCGAATTCAAAAGAGGTTGTCAGGCTTCTCACTCCCTTGACACGTCTTTAATCACTCCAATGAAATTCTAGCTAGCTCTATTTAGCCGTATTTAATTGTAACTTCGGATTTTTCGCATACTACCAAATAAAACAATAAAAATATATTATTAGTACAAATTCAAGCGGTAACAAATATAAATTAAGCGGTAAATATGTATAAATTATGCCTATATCACCTGAGTCGACTACAACCGATCCATCCCCAATATGGTACGGGAGGTAAGACTCGATCAACCCACGAATCCCCTGCAAGTGGTTTACTATATTCCTTCATATGCATATATGTTGAGGAATTGAATACGGATTTACTTTTTTAGTAAAGGGCAAGAACTGGCCATATAAGATAAGGACTCGGATTTCATCACCGTTTCCTTCTTGCCCGCTTTAGGAACACGTAACCAAACGCGAACCTGAACCTTAAAATTTTGACTAGAAAGAGACTGATAGGGTAACAAGCTTATAGGAAACTCGTTCATAAGGACTGTATTGGTTACTTTGTTAGCCTAACTCAGAGTTCAATAAGATTATTTTAAGTTGATTAGAGCCGCCTTGTAATCCAAGGAAACGTTGCCAAAAAGACAGGGTTATCAAAGATCCTTAGAGCTTATCCTGTTTCTGTCCGACTTAATCTAATTCGGATCATTCTAAGAGGTTTGCTAAAACTGTAACTAGTTTCCTTTTGAAAGAATAAAAGATGGTCTAGAAACAATTTAACTAGAGCCATCATGCTTTTTGTTTGCTAGATCCATCCATCCTTGCTTGTGATTGTTTAGATTTCCCTTTCGATTAGGATTTTTTTGTTAGTATATACCAAGACCGCTCGAAATCATCACTGAACGAGTTAGGAAAAGAGACGCTCTAGGTAGTGACAAACCTAGTAGTTCTGTCCCTGGAAACGAGGACCTCGAATTCTTTTGAAGGCCCTGTTTTTGGAAATTTCAATTTTGAGAACTTGACACTGTGTAAAGAAGTTACTCCTAGTCCTTTGGTAGTGCCAGCAATGGCAACTTTAAAAGCTTTATTGAACTCGACTAGGACTTCTCGTCCATAATGTATCAAGTTAGCTAAAACTGAAGCAAACTATGAGTTGAAACCTGGGACCATATAGATGCTCCCAATCTTCTTAGGGAAAGAAAATGAAAACCCCTATTTCCATGTTAGGGATTTTGAGGAAATATGTAGTACCATCAGGATTAAGGACCTAGATGATGAAACATTGAAACTTTGATTGTTTCTTTTTTCACTAAGAGACAAAGCCAAATCTTGGCTATATAGTTTGACTTCTGAGTCCATTGAAACCTATGAACAACTTACATCTGCCTTTTTTCCAGAATTTTTTCCTTAGGCAAAAAACATCATCTATTAGGCAGCATATTTGCATATTTGCTCAACAAGAAGGAGAATCTTTATATAGGTATTTGGAAAGGTTCAACGACTTATTATCACAATGTCCTCATCATGGTTTAGAAAAATAGGTATTTGGAAAGGCTAGTTCAGATCATCTACGAGGGTTTAGATTATTAGACAACAACCATGGTTGAGTCTTTATGCACAAGTGGGTTTGAAAATAAAACTGTCGATGGTGCGATGACATTTTTGAATGAAATCGCCGAAAAACCCAGCGGTGGGAAAATAGTAGGGAGCCCCAGAAAATAATTTTTCTAAGTAGAGGAAATGCCAATAGGGTAGAAAGATCTTTTGAATCAGATGCCAAAATAGCAGTTACATCAAAAAGGTTAGAAGCTTTAGAACTAAGTCAATCAAGTTATGAAATTGAACCCAAATCATTTTGGGAAGGACAGACTCTTGAAGAGAAAGCCCATGCTCTTTGTATAATGATACTAGATTTGATAATCATCAGAAGTTTGACCCTTATTCAGAAACCTATAACCCTAGTTGGAGAAACCATCCTATCCTTTCTTGGTCTAAGGGCCAGAGTCAAGGTCAGTCTAGTAATTCTAAGGTTCCCCTAGGTTTTGGTTATACTAAGAATCCTTCTGGACCGGTGCAATTTCAGAATCCGATAGATAAGACGATCATGAGTTTGGCAGAAAAGATTTTTAGCAGTTTGTCAACCAAAGTTTATGAGAAAATCATAAGATCGTTCAGGATAACAATCAGGCTATTTCTAATTTAGAAACCCAGGTTGGTCAAATCACTGAGTCTTTGAGAGAAAAAGGTAGGTTTCCTAGTCATACCTAACCCAATCCTAGAGGAGTTCATGAAGTATCTTCTGGTGAGAAACATCAAATCATGTAAATGCAATTAGAACCCGTAAGAATAGTAAAGTGGTAGATAAAAAGGTAACCATGTTTGATAGTGAACATACTGTAGTTCACCCTTCTGAGCCAGTAGCTGTAGAGACTGATGAATTCTCTAAAGAGCCCGATGTAGTTCCTCATAAGCCAGATTGTGCCCAGAGCCCCGTTCCCACAACTGTTAACACCTAAAAGAAGGAATCCAACTTTAACGACATATTTGAGGTTTTTAAGTAAGTCACTATCAACCTTCCATTCTTAGATGCAATTAGAAAGATTCCTAATTATGCCAAGTTCCTTAAGGATATGTGTACGCGAAAGCGAAAGCTTAGTGTACAAAAAAAAAACATTTCTAGCTAGTCATGTGAGTTCAATTATCCAGAACAATACAACTCCTAAGTACAAAGACCCATAGTCCCGAACCATTTTTTGAATAATAGGTAAATACCGTGTTGAGAAAACGTTACTTGACTTAGGATCCAGTGTGAACTTACTTCCGTACCATGTGTACCTCTAGCTAGGAATTGGTGATTTGAAACCTACTCAGATAACACTGCAGTTATCTGGTAGGTCTGTGAAAATTCCTCATGGTGTCATAGAGGATGTTCTTATTGAGTTCAATAAGTTTATTTATCCAGTGGATTTTGTTTTCCTTGATACCCAACGTGTCCCTAACCCAGAGAATCAAATACCTGCGATATTAGGTCGCCCATTTTTAGCTACATCTAATGCGATCATTAACTGTTGAAATGGTATTATGAATTTATCTTTTGGTAATATGACTATTGAGCTTAATGTTTTTAATATTAGTAGGCAACCACCTGAGCTAGATGACACGTGCATTGAAGAGGTGAACATGATAAGAACATTAGTTAAGGAGTCATTACCAAACACTTTGTTAGAAGATCTACTATAGAAATGCCTAGCCCATTTTGGGTTTGATTTTGATGATGATATTATGATTAATGAGGTGAATGCTTTGTTTCACTCAGCCCCTTTGATAAACACTAGTAATGGATGAAAACCTAAGTTCGAACCACTACCAGTTTCTAAGTCTACCCTAATTTCTTCTTTAGAATAGCCTCCTAAGTTGGACCTTAAACAACTACCATATAATATGAAGTATTTGTATTTAGGCATATCTGAGACTTTGTCTGCGATTATAGCATCTTTCTTGGATAGTAACCAGGAAATTAGGCTAGTGACCGTGTTTAAAGACAATAAGAAAGCTTTAGGTTTGACCACATCAGATATTAAGGGTATAAGTCCTACTGTTTGTATGCATCAGATTCATTTAGAAGATGATACCAAACCATCTAGGGAGATGTAATGTCGACTTAACCCTAACATGAAAAAAGTAGTTCGAATTGAGATGCTTAAATTATTAGATGCAAGTATTATCTACCATATTTCAGAAAGTAAGTGGGTTAGCCCCGTTCAGGTTGTTCCCAAGAAATCAGGTATCACTGTAGTCCAGAATGATAACAATGAGCTAATCCCAACCCGAGTGACCACGGGGTGGCGTGTTTGTATTGACTATAGAAAATTGAACAAGGTCACAAGGAAGGACCACTTTATCCTTCCTTTCATCAACCAAATGCTTGAGAGATTAGCGGGACATAACCATTATTTCTTGCTAGATGGTTTTTCTGGTTATAATCAGATTGTTATTGCCCTATAAGACCAAGAGAAAACCATTTTTACCTGTCCCTTTGGTACCTTTGCATATAGACGCATGCCTTTCGGGTTGTGCAATGCACCCGCTACTTTTCAGCGTTGTATGATAAACATATTTTATGACATGGTAGAACGGTTTCTAGAGGTCTTTATGGATGATTTTTCAGTATTTGGGTCATCTCTTGATGAGTTCTTTTATCATTTGACACTAGTGTTGACTAGGTGTAAGGAAAATAATTTAGTGCTTAATTGGGAAAAATGTTATTTCATGGTTCGATCAGGGATTGTTTTAGGAAATATCGTATATTTTAAGCGTATAGAGGTAGACAAAGCCAAAGTTGACCTTATTAAGACTTTACAGGTTCCCAAAATTGTACGAGATGTTAGGTCATGTAGGTTTTTATCGTCGATTCATTAAGGATTTTAGCTTGATTTCTAGACCTCTTTGCAATCTGCTTGCAAAAGATGTTAAGTTTGTCTTTGATGATGCTTATTCAGAGGCTTTTGAGAAGCTTAAGACCATACTCACTACCTCCCCCATAGTCCAGGCACCTAACTGGAATCTACCCTTTGAGATAATATGTGATGCTTCATATTATGCTATTGGTGTTGTGTTAGGTCAGCGAGAAAACAAATTACTTCATGTGATTTACTATGCTAGAAAAACTCTGAATGATTCCCAACTGAACTACACTACCACAGAAAAGGAAATGTTAGCCATTGTTTTTGCCTTAGACAAGTTTAGATCCTATCTCATAGGTTCTAAGGTTATAGTCTTTACTGATCATGCTGCTCTGAAGTATGTTCTGTCTAAGAAGGATACTAAACCTAGATTGATTATATGGATCCTTTTGTTACAAGAATTCCCTCTAGAAATTAGTGACAAAAAGGGTGTAAAAATGTAGTAGCAGACCACTTGTCTAGACTTGTTGTGGATTTCCCTAATGATTCTCCTCCTGTAAGGGATAGCTTCCCTGATGAACAACTATTCTTTGTTTTCCAATTACCTTGGTTTTCGAATATAGTGAATTATCTTGTTACTGGTCGAATGCCTCAACACTGGGGTAAACAAGATCGCTTTAGGTTTTTAGCCGAGGTAAAGCATTTCTTTTGGGACGATCCTCATTTGTTTAAGTATTGTGTAGACCAGATTATTAGAAGATGTATACCTGAGAGTGAACAGTCCAGTATTATTTCCTTTTTTCATGATCATGCTTGTGTGGGTTACTTTAGTGCTAAAATGACTGTTGCTAAGATATTGCAGTTGGATTCTACTGGCTGTCGTTGTTTAAAGACTCCCACAATTACTGTGTTGCTTGTGAGCGTTGCCAGAAGTTAGGAACCATTTCCCGTAGAAATATGATGCCTTTGAACCCTATTTTAGTTATTGAGGTCTTTGATGTGTGGGGCATTGATTTTATGGGTCATTTTCCTAATTCCTTTGGTTATTTTGACATCCTTGTCGCTGTAGGCTATGTATCTAAGTGGATAGAGGCGGTTTCGTGTAAAAAAAATGACCACAAGGTTGTGGTCCAGTTTTTAAATGATAACATATTTGCACGTTTTGGTACACCGCGAGCTATAATTAGTGATGGAGGGTCACACTTTTATAATCGACCGTTTAAGCTTTTGATGAAGAAATATGGTATTACCCACAAAGTAGCTACCCCATATCACCCACAGACTAGTGGTCAAGTAGAGGTTTCCAACAGGGAAATAAAATATATCAAGGTCCACTTACTAGTGTTGTTCATACACACAATTGCTCCACATAATCGCTCTGCAAGGTCTCGTGTTCTCTACTTGTGTACGAGTCAGTAAACTATTAATTATCTCACAACTCAATACTAGCAATAGATTAAATCAACAAATCAATTTAGTGCCACCTAAAAAATCTATCAATTAATCTAACCATTATTAGTAGTATAAACAAACAATAATCATATGAAGAACTCAAAATAGAATAATATATTAAATCAAATCATGTTTAGAACTTAGAATTCATCTCAATCAATTAGGTTTTTAGCTACTCATGGATGTAGAAGCATCCATGTTATACATAAGAAAATAGTCAAGAAATCGTTACGATAACGGAACCACTCTGAAACCCTAGCTTTCTCCTCTTTTGGTGTTGTTGATCTCCTCCAAAGCTTGCAAAGTTATGTAAAAGTTGTAAAACGATGTCTTGTTAATGTCTTGGAGTTTCTTTTTATAGTACTTCATGATAACTAAGGCTTAGAATCTTTCCGGGACCGGGTTTCTTCCTTTTAGAAGTCAAAAACGCGTCAAAACGGACCCGTTGGACTTGCCACAGTCGGCATAGGTGATTCCCCACAAGCAATGTCGGTTGTTGGCCCAACTTTCTGCCTCAAAACTTTCTACAGCAGCATATATGTGTTGCTTATGGCAATGCCGACGTTGGTCTAATTCTCTGCCACAAAATTCCTACAGTCGGCATAGGTGTGCTACTTATGAGAAATGCCGACTGTTGGTGTAATTATCTTCCCTTTTTCGTGTTACTACCGGCATTGGTGTGTCGCTTATGAGCAATGCCGACTGTTGAGCTGTAGGTGACCTTTTCTCCGTCTCGATTGTTTTGTCCATAACTTCTTCGTTCGAACTCGGAATGACCTCATTCTTTTTGCGTTCACTTCGTATTCTCGTTCTATTCAAAACTGTATTAAGAAATCCTGGATTTTAATGAGTAGAATTTATCTTTTTCCTTTTTCACTTATAGAACTCAATTTCCTTAGTCATTTCATGTCGCAATGAACTTCTTTCTTCTTATTTGGCCTTGGAATACTTGAATACTTGGAGCACTTCACTTATTAGATCTTTTATAGACACTTTCAATCTTATTGGGATGATTCACCTAATATAAAACAAACGTAATAACAAGTAATATGCAAAAATTATAGCTAAAACAAGCATGGATTTGACATTAAAAACATATGAATTATGCACTAATCAAATTCCCTCACACTTGGATTTTTCTAGTCCTCGATCAAACTTCTATCTAAGCTAAACTAAAATAAAATAACTCCATTTCGTCGAGGATACGGTTACACTTAACATGTGCAACAAGCCTTTAAACCCCTAGACGTCCCTAGTGGACGAGTTATAATCTCGTGAGGGTTTACAAGAGGTATACCCACAAAACCTACTCTAACTTCAAAGTCACAAGCATCCAAAGAGCTATAAGGACATAAAGTTTCTGCACACTAATAATAAGAAGTTAGAAATGCCAAAGAACATTATTCTCATGCTTAACTCTTGATTTAGGAGAAAAATACCATATGAAAGAATCCATCCTCAAGAGTGACCGGATAAGTATTCTGCCCCACCAATAGGATTTTATGAATTTGATACTCAAAAGACGCACTTTATGGTTCTCATGTGTGTAGGAAGGAGTTAAGATAGAAATCCTGCACACTTTGAATGGTGGGAAGGAAAGGTAACTTTCCGAATTATATGAAGATTTTATTCCATAGAACGTGGGATGAAAAAGAACCCATTTTTTATTGACCTCTAATAAAGGAAATCAACCACTATGTAAGGATGGGAATGCTTACTTAGCTTCTCACCTGATCGACAATCAACACCACTCTCACAGCATCCAATAGAAACATCTTCAGTCTTCGGTCTTCAACTTTTGATGATGAACTCTTGAACTTCGTAGAACCTTGACAATTGTAACTTTTTTCCTCAATTCCTTGTTGTTTGAAACTTCTTTATAGATTTCTTTTTCCCCACATCCTTATTGACTAAAATTAAACAAAAATATATATATATATAAACTAAAGTTTTTCATTTTTTTTCATTTTTTTTTGAAGATAATAAGATACAAACTTGAAAAATAAAATGAAATTACTATGGCCATGGGATAAGGACTGTACCACTTGATTCTTCACAACTTATATTGCCTCGATATCATGAACTTCACTAACTCACATCTTTTAATTTCTTTCACTTTTGTACATAAGTCTTCAACATGTATATATAATTATGCTCATTGTATTGTTGCTTTAATTGAATATGAAATTTGATCTTTCTTATAATGTTGCTTGCAAACCTTGAACGTAGTCAACTTTCCTTCAATCTTTTAATAATCCTCTTGTTGATGATGATGGTGTTTCTATGGACCTGTTGTTGTCGAGAGAATGGTGCCAACTGCAAACAAGACTACAAGATAGAGTTAGGAATTCTTATGAAACCCTCATGGTTAATATAGATAGCACTCAAGAGATGAAAAAGTAGTGCTGAAATCGGTGCGAAGTTAGGTAGCTCATTATTTTACCCGAATTTTGCGCAAATGAAACACTCTAAATGGACAACTTAGACAGGTACAAAGAATTGCAGGTTTGGTGCCTCACTCATGGGTATTGAACGATCAACTCTTCAAATACTGTATTCTCTACCATCTGTTTAAGTCCATTTTTATCAGCTCTAGCCTCTCAACAACTAAGCACTCCGAGTATAGTTCTCTAATACTTTTAAGTTCAGTTATTTCGGTTAGAACTCTGTATGTAAACTTAGCTAGAAGTATACAAAGTGACTCTAAATTCTCTAAAAGTTGAAGGTTTTCATGCAAATATGTATAAAAAGTTTAAAAATTCTACCTACAAAAATGAATACTAAAAACTCTATATGCTTAATCACTCCCCTGCACTTAAACTTTACATTGTCCTCAATGTAAATTGACTCCTCCAATGTAAACTCAAGATGGTAATATGATATGCAAAATTAATAAAAATCAAAAGATAAAGATAGAAATACAAAACCAATGAGTTTCCTCCCATGCAATGCTTGGTTTAAAGTCGTCAGCCCGATTCTCTACTCGCCCATATTACTAGCCTGGATCACTCTCCTCAGCAGCCGAACATGAGTGTATATCACTTGGGTACCTCATCGCCTCAAAGATATTAAAGTGTGTGACTTCTCTATTAAACTCCATAGTCAAGGTGCCATTTTGGACATCAATCTTTGTTCCACCGGTACTCATGAATGGTCCACCCAAAAACAAAGGTGTAGACTTAGATGAATTCTTATTATTCATGTCTAAAATGTAAAAATCCACCGTAAATATTAGTTGTTTAACCTGCACCAAAAAATTCTCAACAACCCCTTTCAGGTAAACATTAGATCGGTTAGCAAGTTCAAGAACTACACCGCTCTCTTTAATAGGACCAAGATTTAGAGAATCATAAATAGAAATAGGCATAATATTAACAGACGCTCCTAAATCTAGTAGAGCTTGTGTAAACCTGGTTTTACCAATTGTGCACGATATTGTGAAACTACCAGGATCTTTCAATTTAGGTTGGAGTTTCTTTTGAAGAAATGACGAAGCATTGTCCCCCACACTCATAACTTCATTACCGTTTAACTTTTTCTTGTTCATGCACAACTCTTTCAAAAACTTTTCATAGCGGGGAACATGCCTAATTGCTTCAATGAGTGGAATATTCACTTTGACTTGCTTAAAGATGTCCCAAATCTCTTTGTATTGAGATTCCTTCTTAGGCTTGGCAAAATGACTAGGAAAATATGGTAGAGTAGTAAAAGTAGGAACCATATCCTTAGGTTGAAAGGTTGAGATTGGCTTTTCCTTTGGCACGGTTTCTTCCTCTACTTCATTTTGTAAGTCACCACTAAACTTTTGTTGTTGTTTTCGTTCTTCAACTTGCCTTCCACTTCTTAAGGTCACTGCATTAACATGCTATCTTAGGTTCAAAAAAGGTTGTGATGGAAGTTTCCCTTAATTTTTGATTTCATCTGATTCAATTCTGTAGCTAGATGTCCCATATGAATTCGTAAATCCTTGATGGCCATTTCATGTTCCTGGTGGTTTTGCAACATTGTTTCCTTGAAGTTTATGATTTCAGAAGTGACACCCTGCATACTTTGCATCATAGCGTTGAACTTTTCATTAATGGATAAGCCATCCTCCTTAGCTTGTTGTGGTTGCTGAAAAGCATTCTGTCTACCATAAGCTGGCATAGGAGCTGCGGCTTGCTTGTTTGCATAGCTAAAATTTGGATGATCTCTCCAACTAGGATTGTAAGTTTTCAAGTATGGGTCATACCTTGGCCTCTGACTAGGGAAAACAACATTTACCTCATCCTCCTCTTCGTACGAAGGAACAACTGCAGAAGCTATGCGTTGTACCATCTTCTCCGCACTACCCATCCGTTACTCTGTATGTGAGAAATCTCCCACCTCGTTGACTTTTCTGATACTTGTGTCGTTTTTTGTGTAAAATTACTGAGCATTCGATGCCATACTCTCAATCAAACTAGTTTCCTGCGAGATCGTCTTTCCAGTAAGTGAACCACCCGTGGCTGCATCAATCAAATTCCTCTGTTCCGGAAGTAATCCCTCATAGAAGTATTGAATGGTGAGAGATGAGGATAAGTTTTGTTGTGGGTAGGTTGCCAATAATATTTTGTACCTTTCCCAATATTCATAAAGAGACTCCCTAGTAATCTGTAAAATGATATTAATCTCTTTACAAACAACGGCCGCCTTAGAAGCAGGAAAATACTTCTCTAGAAATAGATTTTTTCATCTCAGTCCATGTTGTAACCTCCCTTGAGGAATATAATACAACCACTCTTCGACTAGATCTATTAAAGAAAATGGAAAGGCTTGCAGCATGGCCTTATTGTTGTCTTTGGTACCTTGCCTAGGACATGTCATCTTATGCTAAAATACTTAAGGATGACGGTATGGATCTTCGCCTGCAAGTCCCTTGAACTTCGGAAAATGGTGAATTAGATTCGACTTCAGTTCCACTGGCGCATCTATGTTAATACAAAGTGGTTGCGAATCTAAACATGGAGAAGTCAACTATTGTAACTTCTTCTCTGGAGGTTGAGGACCACCCATCTCTGCTAAAGGTGGATCTTGTATCAAAAAATGAGGTTCCTGTAGCACTCCCTTTACGAGTTTGAATTCCGCACCTCCGATAATCCCAACATTTGGGTCCAGAGATAAAGTACCTGAAACCAAAAATCTAGAAAACAAAGTTAAAAACTAAAAAACAAAAATAAACCAAAATAAATAACAACTAAAATCGACTTCTCCTCGGTAGCGGCGCCAAAATTTGATGCGTGTCGTAAGTGCAATCAAATTAGTGATCTTATTTCCACTTAATTAAAGAATAATATAATAGAAGTCAAGTTCATTCCCACAAGGAGCGAGGCGTTTAAGTTGTTTAAAGTGTCACAATGGGGGGTTTTGTTGTGCTTATATTGATTCAATCGAATGAATTAGTCACTAAAATATCAAGGGTTTTAGGTTAGATTTCACAATCGGTAGTTTCGTGGTTGTATTAAACTACCGATTGTGTTAGTGTTCTTCACTGCTCATGAACATTATGCACAATCGGTAGTTATGTTTAGGTAATAAACTACCAATTTTTCTACTGGATAAAAATTTAGTGATAATCGGTAGTTTCGTATAGGGTTAAACTTCCGATTGTGCTAGTTAGTGATCCTCAAAAACATCGATCATAATCGGTAGTTAGATTTAGACATAAACTACCGATTGTATTACTGGATCCATATGTAGTGATAATTGGTAGTTTCGTTTAGGGTTAAACTTCCGATTGTGCTAGTTAGTGATCCTCAAAAACATC
>JAJJMC010031056.1:554360-653217 GCA_023531435.1 Papaver californicum
TTAAACTTCCGATTGTGCTAGTTAGTGATCCTCAAAAACATCGATCACAATCGGTAGTTATATTTAGACATAAACTACCGATTGTTTTACTGGATCCAAATTTAGTGATAATCGGTAGTTAAATTTTTTATGTAACTACCGATTGTACGTGTGTCCATATACTTTTGTGTTCCATTTTTTTTGTTAACAATCGGTAGATAATGTAGAGCCCGAGTTACCGATTGTGCACAATCGGTAGTTAACTTGTTGTTTTTACTACCGATTGTACACAATCGGTAGTTACGTTGTTTTTTTTACTACTGATTGTAAATAATATGTTGAGTTCAATGTACTTTGTCTACCGATTATGTGCTGAAATAATTATTCTTTATCTTGTATCAAAGAAGGGAAAGGCGATCTAAGCAAGGCCACGATACAATTCTATCGGGGCCTCGTCGTGAAGGGGAAGAAGGTTACCGCTAGTACAAGAAGAAAAAAGAGCGTTGGCGGAATTGTTATAACCGAAGGAACTCTACCAAGTGTTCCAAGAAGTAAAAACGAAGAAGAAGGAGGACCAAGTGCTCCACAAGATAGATACTTCGAAGAAGGTGGACCAAGTGGTACACAAGAAGAAGAAAATGGTATAAAGAAGCAAGCTAGGAAGAAAGGAGGACACAAGGTCCCCGACTCTTTGAAGATGACGGGTCTACAACAAGGTCAAATCCCTGGCCTCCCAAGAGATGGAGGAGATCTATTGTTTGGGTACAAGGATTCTTGGGCCAAAGAAATCTACTCTACTGAGGTAATAATTATAAAACACCATTCTTAACATTTTTTTTTTATTCGTATAAGTGTTAACTTTTATTCTAATTGTTTTTAATTCGTCGTGTATATTAGGACCATTCTAATGCGGTTCGTATACTCAAACCTACGGCCGCACCAACAAAGATGAACGATTGGTCGTTGGAAGGTGAGTGTCAACAGTTCAAGGAAATTATACTGCAATCGGGGCTATCTACGGCTGCCGAAAATTCCATGTTACCTCACGACCGGGTGTCGATATCGGCATTCATGGAGAGGTATTATCCTGAGACCGATACCTTCCACATGCCGTGGGGCGAGATGACCATCACACCCGATGATGTGGTGCAGATTATAGCTCTCACTGACCATGGTACAACGGTGAAGTTTGACTATGTGAAGCAGTTAAGCTGGGACCATCTTTATGTTTACACTCAGAGGTGCTTTGGTTGGGACCGAGCGACCTCCGATGAAGAGTTTAGCCGGTGCGCTAAATACAAAACCAGGCAATTCAGCATGGTACATCTGATGAAAATGTTCCGAGGCACCAAGGCTAAGGAAGCGCTGAACCCAGAGTTTAACGATGACGAGGTCAATACTGCAGCCACTGCATATCTGCTCTGTATTTTGGGATGTGTGATTTTCCCCAATGCTAGTGGAAACCGGGTGGACGCCAACCTCTTACAACTTTTGCATCCCCTATATAAAGTTCAAGACTATTCGTGGGGCACCGCATGTCTTGCGTTCTTGATGGAAGAGATGAGAAAGGCATCCAGGGAGCAGAATAGCCAAATAGCCGAGAAGTGAGCTTACTCCAGGTATTTTGGTAACTCCATTGATGGTTTGATTGTTATTTATTTTTCCTCTTTTTAGAATTAATTTTCTCATACTTGGTTTGATATGCACACTAGACATGGATCTATGATCACTTCCCGTCCCTCGAGTTGGACAAAGAGAACCCAGCATAGGAGAAAGGCACAACCCGAGGCACAAAATACATCTTTGCGGGCAACCATTCAAGGATCAAGGAGCAGAAGTTGATTACTTTAAGGAGGAAACTAGACTCCATGGCGTCCAAAGATGTATGCTTTGATCCTTACAGGGAAGACCTAGCTAATGGTCATACATCGTGAAGGTCTGAGTTGGCGTTCTACTATGGACCCTTGTGGCATCCAACTGGATATGTCATGTATAATGCCACAAGGGTGATGCGTCAACTAAGTTTTGTCCAAGAACAACCTTAGAGTCGTTTCAGGGGCAGGTTTGAGCTGGACGTGGAGAATTGTGTTTGTGGTAAGGACTCGATCACAATTGTTTACTCTGGTAACCCATCGGTTGAACATTGGGACAACATGATGCAATCTATGATCAACCAGGGGAGACCTGTCACCCGAGCTGATGAAGCAGATCCTGGCTATATGGTATGGTACCGGGAGCATTCTCATTTTCACGTGATCCGTGAAGATAAAGGAAAGAGCAACAGGGTGCCCGAATATAGGTGCATCATCAAAGAAAAACCCTCGGGATATGAAAGGCTGGTACGTAATGTTATTTCCTTTTGATTTTATTATTACGGGTCAATATTTTAGATAATAATCGTTTGATTGTTATTGCATAAAAACAGAAAAAAAAGGTTTGCATTTTTGTCGAACAAGATAGCTGGGTGCATCAATGCGGGAGTGCCTCCAACGAGTGAGCATAAAGACCTACTTGACAACATCAATAATGAAGACTATGCTATCAAGTTTGGAGAGAAATCTGTGAATAGGTCGAAGAGGGTAACATCAAAGCACAATAAAAGATCTTGCGGATCAACGAGAGCTGCTCCTGAAGCAAATGTCCCTGAATCCAATGCCGCTGATTCCGAAAGAATGTTAGCCCCTGGTGCTCGTGCTTCTCGTACCAAAACCAAAAGAGTTAGAAATTAGATTGTGGTTGTACAATTGATGGATATTACTATAGTGTTTGACATTACTGGTTTTAATGTCTAACATTTTAATCGATTGGTTTTTGAGTTATCAATTGATTTGCAATAGATTTATTTTTAACAAGTTATTTTCTTCAAATTTTACATTATAATCGGTAGTTAACGGGTTTAAACAAACTACCGATTGTGTATATTCAGCAACAATCGGTAGATAACAAACTATCGATTGTGTAAGCGTAATACAATCGGTAGATAAATATCTACCGATTGTATTTACCCCAGAACTGTCTGTTCCTGACCACTTTTTGTATGATAATCGGTAGTTTATGAATTTCTTAAACTACCGATTGTGCGTGTACAAAATGTTGAAATTTTTAAAAAAATTCCGAATTCCAATTTGGGGCTACTTATCATAATCGGTAGTTTAAGAATTTCTTAAACTACCGATTGTGCTTGTACAAAATGTTGAAATTTAAAAAAAAAATCTGAATTCCAATTTGGGGCTACTTATTAGAATCGGTAGTTTAAGAATTTCTTAAACTACCGATTGTGCTTGTACAAAATGTTGAATTTTTTTAAAAAAATTCGAATTCCAATTTGTGGCTACTTATTAGAATCGGTAGTTTAAGAATTTCTTAAACTACCGATTGTGCTTGTACAAAATGTTGATTTTTTTTTAAAAAATTCGAATTCCAATTTGGGGCTACTTATTAGAATCGGTAGTTTAAGAATTTCTTAAACTACCGGTTGTGCTTGTACAAAATGTTGAAATTTTTAAAAAAAAATCGAGTTCCAATTTGGGGCTACTTATGATAATCGGTAGTTTATGAATTTCTTAAACTACCGATTGTGCTTGTACAAAATGTTGAAATTTTTAAAAAATTCCGAATTCCAATTTGGGGCTACTTATTAGAATCGGTAGTTTAAGAAATTTCTTAAACTACCGATTGTGTTTGTACAAAATGTTGAAAATTTAAAAAAAAAAATCGAATTCCAATTTGGGGCCACTTATGATAATCGGTAGTTTATGAATTTCTTGAACTACTGATTGTGCTTGTACAAAATGTTGAAATTTTTTAAAAAAATTCGAGTTCCAATTTGGGGCTACTTATGATAATCGGTAGTTTATGAATTTCTTAAACTACCGATTGTGCTTGTACAAAATGTTGAAATTTAAAAAAAAAAATCGAATTCCAATTTGGGGCTACTTATTAGAATCGGTAGTTTAAGAATTTCTTAAACTACCGATTGTGCTTGTACAAAATGTTGAAATTTTTTAAAAAAATTCGAATTCCAATTTGGGGCTACTTATGATAATCGGTAGTTTAAGAATTTCTTAAACTACCGATTGTGCTTGTTCAAAATGTTAAATTTTTTTAAAAAAAATCGAATTCCAATTTGGGGCTACTTATTAGAATCGGTAGTTTAAGAATTTCTTAAACTACAGATTGTGCTTGTACAAAATGTTGATTTTTTTTTAAAAAATTCGAATTCCAATTTGGGGCTACTTGTACAAAATGTTGAATTTTTTTTAAAAAAATTCGAATTCCAATTTGGGGCTACTTATTAGAATCGGTAGTTTAATAATTTCTTAAACTATCGATTGTGCTTGTACAAAATGTTGAAATTTTTTTAAAAAAATTCGAATTTGGGGCTACTTATGATAATCGGTAGTTTATGAATTTCTTAAACTACCGATTGTGCTTGTACAAAATGTTAAATTTTTTTAAAAAAATTGGAATTCCAATTTGGGGCTACTTATTAGAATCGGTAGGTAAAGGTGATCCCAAAACTTCTGATTGTTAATATTAGTTCGAACTTAATGTACATATTTTTTGTACACTCTTGTTACACCAGCCCTCAACAGCTTTTTTTTTGAAAAAAAAAGCCGTTAAGACTCTAATCTATATTAGGAGGATGATATATTCTCATTTATGCACCTCCAATACATTTTAACTCTCCAACATCGAAGAAATAACCGTATAGATTAATGGCTCAACCGTTCACAGTAGAGGAAGATTTATCGTTATGTAGGCGCTATGTGCAATTCTATCCGAAGTGAGGAGAAGAACGTATGCAAAATGGTGTAATGAGTATGAGATATTTGGATAGTGTAATCGAACATTTTTGTGTTGACACCGGGAACCCCAATAACCGTAATAAAACTGATCTTTTTTGTCGATTTCATTCTATAGGCAAAAAAGTAGATCCATTTGTGAATTTAACTTATCTTGTCAATCGATATCGTTTGAGGGGTGAAACTAATGATGAAGTTATAGCGAGATCTCTCGAGGAATTGCGACGATGGAAACGATCAAGTTACCGTTAGGAAGCTCATTTCAATATCATTAAGGTGATGGACAGATTCAACCCGTTTAGGGTTCGTCCACGCCGTTAAAGCAGAAAGGAATTTTCCAAGACAGTGTAAAATAATAATTAATATAATAATAGTGTAAAACGACAGGTTTAATGAACAATATGTAGTAAGTTTATCTGAACAAGTTTTTCTTCGGATGTTGAAATAGTATTACGAAGTTAGGTGTCAAGTAAAATCGGCATATTCGGTAGATAATAATGTTTCTAAACTACCGATTACATACAATCGGTAGTTATTTATGTTCACTAACTACCGATTGTTAATATTAGTTCGAACTTAGTGTACATATTTTTTGTACACTCTTGTTACACCAGGCCTCAACGGATTTTTTCTTGAAAAAGGAGCCGTTAAGACTCTAATCTATATAAGGAGGGTGACCTCTTCTCATTTATGCACCTGCAATACATTTTAACTCTCCAACTTCGAAGAAATAACCGTATAGATTAATGGCTCAACCTATTCTCAACTAAAACAACCTCCTTTTTCATTTCTTTTCCTCTACCGATTCTTCTACTCCCTTTACTCTCATTCTCCATTGAAAATGTCTCCAAAATCTTTACCTAAACAATCAAAGAAGGGAAATGAAAAGATGGTGATAGAGGAGTTCAAAACCATTGAAATCGATTCGTCAACCGATTCCGAGGCAGATATTTATGTTTTTGAACCTCGACTCTTTATCAGGGAGAAAGACTTCTCAGGCATAAAACCATACTACAATGAAGCTGGAGAGTACATAGGTCCACTTCAGGATGATCCTAAGGGGAACGAGAAGAACAAGAAGAAGCAGGTTGAAACTAGGACCAAGTCGAGAGTAACAAGGAGTGGAAGAATTTCATGAGAATTTCTATGATGTGTTTTATTTCGTTTATTCGGATGTTTTTAGTTTTTTTGAACAAGTTTAATGAACAATATGTAGTAAGTTTATCTGAACAAGTTTTTCTTCGGATGTTGAAATAGTATTACGAAGTTAGATGTCAAGTAAAATCAGCATAATCGTAGATAATAATGCTTCTAAACTACCGATTACATACAATCGGTAGTTATTCAATTCCCGTGCTACCGATTATCCACAATCGATAATTATTTATGTTCACTAACTACCGATTATGGCAAGAAAAGTCCTGGACAAAAAAAAAAGTATAATCGGTAGGTTAATTTGATCATTAAACTACCGATTACAAAGTTTAAAATTTTAAAGTTTAGTTCAATTCTGGCTACAATCGGTAGATATAAATTTTCCATTTCTACCGATTGTGAAAGATGAAGAGTTAGAAATTTTGGAAGGTTTTGAGAAATTCAATTTGGGCGACACCTATAATCGGTAGTTTAAGTACTCCATTAAACTACCGATTGTACAATCGATAGGAATAAAAATCACGAGCCTACCGATTGTACAAAACTATAACTCGAAAAATCAATCTAAAACACTCTCGAATTCTCTTCCAAAACTAACTCAAATAATTTTCTAACACTAATTATAGCCAAATTAATTAACTAATTAATCAAAATTAACACTAATTAAACAAAGGTAGATTAACCATTATAGAAAATACATGGATAAAGGATGTATTGAGATTACTTCAAAATGACCTTATTTTGTTTTATTAGTCATCCCTAATTAGTTTTTGGTCGCCCTCAAATTCGCCAATTTTATTAAAGGGGATTTACCTTTTCCATTTTTGGTGTTATTAACAGTGGGATTTGCTCAGGTCATGCATATACCTTGAAAACCTAAACCGGCCGGCTAATTTATTCTAAATGCAAATCCAGCCATCATGATGCCAAGATGTTTGACACCCACCTCACAAACTAGGAATCATGAGTTTGATTCTTCATGATCACGGCCACTCTCGTAATGAATATTTTAATCCGGTCAGGTATATGGATCGGGAGACTGGCCGGGGAGGATACCTAGGCCTGTCAAAAAATAACTATATGCAAACTTAAACTCCATGCTTAATGCTTTGCTTATGCCTAAACTATATAGTATGCAAAAAGAAGAAGACCAGTTACAAATGAAAATTCAGGGAACACCAACATGAATGAGAAGAAAAAATGGAACTCAATAAGCATATCATCACTAAGCAGCTATGTTAATCCTTTACTTTTGAGTTAGAAAAACTTCTAATACAAGCAGTTAAGTTAAAAAACATGAATTAATAAAGTTTTGATTCTATAACGACATTAAAACAGCTAATAACACTTTATGTAGTCTTCCTCCCTCCCGTTTTACTTATTCTTTCAGATATAGTGAAAGCATCGATCAGTAAGAGATAACGACCGACTAGGTTTTTCATTCTCAAAATGGATATCCCATCCTATATGCAAAGCAGAAGATCACATTTAAAGATAGTAGAGAACGACAGTAGACTACACAACACAACATAGTGTGATCATCCTGGCCTTTCAAGAATGGTTGGGGTCTATTACCTTATTATTATCCTGGCGTTTTTGGGGTGACCCAAAAAGAATTAGGAGCTATTTTTTTATCCCTATCCACTAGATGTGGCTATGGGATAGCCAAATGGTAAGTAAAGTTACCATTATACCCTCCCACTAATAAAACTTTTACCATTATATCCTCTCACTAATATAAAAGTAAAACCTAAACAAATTCTAAATCAATTGTAAACTTCCGATTACATTGAAATAGTCTCTTCTTCTTCTCTTTTTCTTCTCCTTCATTATCTACCGATTGTGCGAAAGCAATTCATCGTGAAATTTTCAAAACCAATTCATCGTCGTTAATCGCCACTATTTCAATCTAAAAATGGATCGACAAAAGCAAACAAACCGTCAATCTGAGAATAGTAATTGGCCAAATTTTGTCGAGAGAATTAGAAATAGAGAGATTGTTAAAGAACATAGTGGACGCGAAGAACACGAAGATGATGATGTAGATACGGAGACTGATTCTGACAATCAGCCTCTCCAGAACTTTCTGATGACTCCAATAAGGTAAGGGTTTACCATTATTTGTGTTTATATTGCTTTAATTGAATGAAATCATCACTAGAATTTCTAGGGTTTTCGTTGAATTTTCATAATATGTAATTTCTTGATGTGTTTTATCTACCGATTATGGTCGTGTTCTTCATTCCTCGAGTACATCGACTATAATCGGTAGTTAGATTTTGGTCATTATCTACCGAATGTTTTCCTGTACCCAAATTAAGGCTTAATTGGTAGGTATTTTTTTATCTAACTACCGATTATGTTAGATGGTTTCATGTATATAGTTTTGAATCAATAGGTAGTTCCGTATAGGTTTAAACTCCCAATTATGAAAGTTAGGGATTCCTCAAGCACATCAACTATTATCGGTAGTTAAAATTAATCATTATCTACTGATTGTCTTTTTGTACCCAAATTTAGGCATAATCGGTAGTTCAGTTTTTCATCTAACTACCGATTATATTACATGATTTCAATCGGTAGATAATCTAGAACCCGAGCTACCGATTATGAACAATCAGTTGTTAGTTTTATTATTTGACTACCGATTATATGTGTGTCCATGCCTTATAGTTTTCTGTTCCAAATATTATGCATAATCGGTAGATATAGGTCCCTATCTACCGATTATGAACAATCGGTTGTTATTTGGATTATTTGACTACCGATTATGAACAATCGGTTATTATTTGGATTATTTGACTACCGATTATGAAGAATCGGTAGATTTTTATGTACTTTTTCTACCGATTATGTAGTTATTAAACGGTGTCTTACGAGCTAAATCTTTTTAGGGAAAGGCGAGCTAAGCAAGCCCAAGATACAATTGTTTCGGGGCCTCGTCGTGAAGGGGGTAAGAAAGTAACAACTAGTGCAAGAAGAGAAAAGAGCGCTAGCGGAATCTCTATTCCCGAAGGAACTCAACCAAGTGTTCCAAGGTTTAGAAACCAAGAAGAAGGAGAACCAAGTGCTCCACAAGTTAGAAACCAATTTGAAGGAGAACCAAGTGGTACACAAGGAGAAAGACAAGGTACAAAGAAGGTAATTAATAAGAAAGGAGGACACCACGTACCCGCCTCTTTGAAGATGAAGGTATTGAAGAAGGCCAAATCCTTGGGTTACCAAGATTTGGAGGAGATCTGTTATTTGGATACAAAGGCTCTTGGGCCAAAGAAATTTATTCAACTGAGGTAATAATATTCTTAAGTTATTGTCTTTTTATTCGTAGAATTTTTAACCACTATTTTAATTATTTTATATTTCGTTGTGTATATTAGGACCATTCTCATGCGGTTCGTCTACTCAAGCCTACAGCTGCACCAAGAAAAATGAAAGACTGGCCTTTAGATGGTGAGTGTGAAAGGTTCAAGCAAATTATCTGTAACTGGGGGTTATCTACTGCTGCCGATAATTCAATGTTAGAGCATGACCGGGTGTCGATATCATCCTTCATGGAGAGAATGTATCCTGAGAAGGATACCTTCCACATGCCGTTTGGAGAGATGACGATCACCTCAGATGATGTGGGGCAGATTCTTAGTCTCGTTGAACATGGTACAGCCGTCAAGTTTGATTACGTAAGCAGTTAAGCTGGGAACAACTTTATTTTTACACTCAGAAGTGCCTTGGTTGGGATCGAGCGACATCCGACTTTGAGTTCAACCGGTGCTTTCGTTACAAAACTAGACAGTTCAACATGGTCCACTTGATGAATATGTTCAAAGGCACCAAGGATAAAGAAGAAATGAATCCAGAGTTCAGCGACGACGAAGTGAATGCTGCAGCCACTGCATATCTCCTATGTGTTTTGGGATGTGTCATTTTCCCCAATTGTAGTGGCAACCGGGTCGACGCCAACCTTCTATAACTTTTGCATCCTCTCCATAAAGTTCGTGACTACTCGTGGGGCACCGCATGCCATGCGTTCTTGATGGAAGAGTTAAGAAAGGCATCGAGGGAATCAACTAGCCAAATTTCCTGGAATGTGAGCCTACTACAGGTATTTTGGCAACTTTATTGATGCTTTGATTGTTATTTATTTTTTTCTCTTTTAATAATTAATTTTCTCATACTTGGTTTGATGTGTACACTAGACATGGATTTATAACCATTACACGTCCCTCGTGTTGACCAAAGAGAATCCGATATGGGAGAAAGGAACCCCCAGAGGAACAAAATACATCTTCGACAACAATCATTCAAGGTCTAAGGAGCATGAGTTGATTTTTTTGAGGACGAAATTAGTCTTGATGGCGTCCAAAGATGTATGCTTTGATCCATATAGGGAAGACCGAGCGAGTGGACATATAACGGGAAGGTCTGAGTTATCGTTTTACTATGGACCCTTGTGGTATCTCACTGGATATGTTATGTACAATGCCTCTAGGGTGATGCAACAACTCGGTTATGTCCAAGAAGAACCTTGGAGTCGCATGCGTGGCAGGTTCAAATTGGACGTGGACAATTTTGTATGTGGTAAGGACTGTATCATAGTTGTCTACTCCGGTAACCCATCAGTTGAAGATTGGAATAACAGGATGCAGTATATGATCAACGATGGGAGACCTGTCAACCGAGGTGATGAAGTAGATCCAGCTTATATGGTATGGTACGGGAGCATTTTCATCTTCATGTGATCCGTGAAGATAAAGGAAAGACCACTGTGGTTTCGGATTATACTTCTATCATCAAGGACAAACCTTCGGGTTATGAAAGGCTGGTACGTAATGTTCTTTCCGCTTGATTCTAATATTACGGCTTAATATTTTAGATGATAATCGTTTGATTGTTATTGCATAAAAACAGAAAAATCGGTTTGCTTTTTTCTCCAAAAAGATCGCTGGTTGTATAAAGGCGGGAGTGCCTTTATCAATTGAGAAGATGAAGGAGCATAAAGACTTGATAGACAACATTGATAATGAATCTTATGCTACTAAGTTTGGGGAAAAGCTTCAAAGAAGCCTAAAAGGCCAGCAGCAAAGCCAAGTAAAAAATTTTGTGGTTCATCCAGTGCTGAGGGTGAAGCCAATGTCCCTGATGCTGAAAGAAATGTCCCTAGTGCTCGTCGTCCTCGTACCAAAACCAAGAAATCTAGAAATTAGATTGTGGTTGTAGAACATCATTTTGAATTGATTTGCAAGAAACTTGTTTAATGTTCTAAAATTATGTTTACTTTACAGATGATTACTGGTTTACTTTATGGATTATGAATGGATTTTATGTTCTTTTATTGAATATCGATTGATGAATGAATTTTATGTACATTACAATCGGTAGATTAGTGATTAGCATGACCAAGCGATTAAACATGTCGATCCACAATCGGTTGATAATTATCTATCGATTAAAGCTACTGATCTACAATCGGTAGATAATTATCGACCGATTACATCTACTGATCTACAATCGGTTGATAATTATCTACCGATTATGGAGTATTGGTTTCTTGATATTTTTTACATTATAACCGGTAGTTAAATTTTTTCCCGTCCTACCGTTTAAGGACAATCGGTAGTTTAAAATTTCCCCGTCCTACCGATTGTAGCAAGCCAAGATGTGTACACAAAAAAAATTATAATCGGTAGATAATAAGTTTTAATAAACTATCGATTATGAAAACAAAATTAGAACAAAAATAAATTTGGTAATTTGTTGAATTTGGGGCAACATACACAATCGGTAGTAAAAAAATTCCTAGACTACCGATTATAAAGTATGAAAATGTTAGAAATTTGATAATTTTTTTAATTTCAAATTTGGGGTAACCCATATAATATCGGTAGTTAAAAAAAGTCTTATACTACTGATTATTGAGTATGCAAATTTTGGAAATTTTATAATTTTTTCAAATTGGAATTTGGGGCAACATACACAATCGGTAGTACAAAGAAATTCATAGACTATCGATTGTGGAGTATGAGCCTGTTGGAAGTTTGATAAATTTTTTAATTTCGAATTTTGGGCAACATATATAATCCGTAGTAAAAAAAATTCCTAGACTACCATTATAAAGTATGAAAATGTTGGAAATTTGATAAGTTTTTTAATTTCGAATTTGGGGCAACATATACAATCGGTAGTAAAACAATTTCTTATACTACCGATGACGAGTATGAAAATGTTAGAAATTTGATAATTTTTTCAATTTGGAATTTTGGGAAACATATACAATCGGTAGTAAAAAAATTTCTTATACTACAGATTTTGGAAATCGGAAGGAAATGCTGATCCGATACTACCAATTGTGTATATCCGTACGAACTTAGTGTACATATTTTCTGTACACTCTTGTTACACGAGGCCTCAACGGCTCTTTTTTTTTTAAAAAAAAAGAACCGTTGGGACTCTAATCTATAAACTTTAACTCTCCAACATCGAAGTAATCATCTTCAAGATTAATGGCCCAACCGTTCATGTTAGAAGAAGATTTATCGCTATCTAGGCGTCATGTACAATTCTATCCGAGACGAGGAGAAGAACGTAGGCAAAATAGTGTAATGAGTATGAGTTATTTGTATTCACGAACATTTTTGCGTTGACACCGGTAACCCCAATAACCGCAATAGAGATGATCTTTTTGTCGATTTAATTTCATAAGCATAGAAGTTGATCCATTTGTGAATTTAACTTATCTTGTCAATCGATATCGTTTGAGGGGTGAAACTAATGATAAATTTATAGCGAGATCTCTCAAGGAATGGCGACGTTGGAAACGATCAATTTACCGTTACGAAGCTCATTTCAATATCCTAAAGGTGATGGACAGATTCAACCCGTTTAAGGTTCGTCCACGCTGCTTAAGGTGAAGGGCATTCTCCAAGACAGAATATGAATCACGAAATAATTACCATGAATCACGGTAGTTGTTAGAATATACTATTATCTACCGATTATAGTCTTTGTAGCAACTTTTTGAAAATACTATGACGTTACAAATGAAAATTCTTTGGCTTCTTTCATTGAATTTAAAGACATAAAGTAGATCATAAAATTACACTTGATTAGTTTTGATGCCTAATTGACCAATAGTCGTCATCGAAATACTCGTGATCAAAATATTTGTCATTTTCTTTCAATACATTATAGCATGCAAAATACGTAAGCTTTCTGCCATACGTATCCCTATAGTCCTTAAGAGCATGAGGAGTCTGAAAAAAGTAATGAACAATATGTTAGTTTTATATTGAGATCATAATTGATTTCATTAACATCTATATTAGATATACTTACATATCCATTGATGTCGAGCTCAGGGAAACTAAACTTGGCATTGTACAAATCAGTTCTAAACCAATCACAACGATCGTAGAGTTGTTCGAATCTATCCCTGACCACGTTCCATGTTCTTCCACCTCCATTGTCGTCTAAACCAACAAATACTTGGAAAACCTGGTTCCAAAAAGATTCTATGGTTTGAAAAGAGTTAATTTGTAAATGAGAATCATGCTTCGTGGTAACCACCCACACCCGAACAACATCAACATCTTCCTTTTTGGACCAGCTAGTAGACATGATTGAGAAGTGTGAGGTTTTTTGAGAAGATGAAGAAAAATAAGTTAGTTTGAGAATTGTGGGGTTTTTTGTTGAGAGAAGAGTTCCTTTTATATACAATAAACACCTAAAGGATAGTGTAACGTCTAAATTTTTCAAAAATGTGTTTGTACGCTGTTCAAACGGCTCTTTATTCATGTGAAATAGGGTACAAATGAGGTTATAATTCAGTACAATCAGTAGATAAGTTTTGATATTTTCTATCGATTATAGGTTTTTGAGAATAATTGGTAGTTATTTATGTTCCCGTATTACCGATTATAACCAGACAAGTTCTGTACAAAAAAACAAGTATAATCGAAGGTTTTATTTGTTAATAAACAACCGATTACATCATAATCGGTAGATAAATTCGATCATTAAACTACCGATTACAAAGTGCAAAATTTATAAGTTTAATTCAATTCTGGTAACAACCACAATCGGTAGATATGTGATTTTACAAACTACCGATTATGGAGTATGAAAATGTTGGAAATTTGATAATTTTTTCGATTTCGAATTTGGGGCAACATATACAATCGGTAGTAAAAAAAATTCTTAGACTACCGATTATGGAGTATGAAAATGTTGGAAGTTTGATAATTTTTTCAATTTCGAATTTGGAGCAACATATACAATCGGTAGTTAAAAAAAATATTATACTACCGATTATGGAGTGCAAATTTTGGAAATTTTATAATTTTTTTAATTTGGAATTTGGGGCAACATATACAATCGGTAGTAAAAAAAATTTCATAGACTACCGATTGTGGAGTATGAGCCTGTTGGAAATTTGATGTATTTTTCAATTTCGAATTTGGGGCAACATATACAATCAGTAGTTAAAAAAATTCTTATACTACCGATTAATTCAATCCTGGCTACAATCACAATCGGTAGTAATCATTCTTCACGAGACTACCGATTATATTCTAATTTTGGCACATTTTTGTGTAATCGGTGGTACTCTATTATCTACCGATTATGGGACGTCCATTGCATTAAATGCATGCAAAAATAAATTTTTATTTGTTAAGGTTCACAACACATTGCATTAATATTTGCCTACACCAATGTTCAAAATATATGTTCAAAATTCCATGATCAACTAAACTACTCACCATCCTCGGTCAAATCAATTGGGTCCTTGAGAAAGTTTGTTAAACGATCCCAATGCTCCATGTTGGAATCGTATTGCTTCAACCACTCCTTGCAATGGTTAGTTGGGAAGTAATCCGACTACATACTCAATGGAGGTAATGGACAATCTTCCGTTAACCTTAAACCGATAAAACGATTGCTATCCATGTCATAATGATTCGTCATCCTTGACCGACTCATCACAAACCGTTCTAGTGGGTGTAAACGTAACACTCACTCCTAAGGAAGGAGGACAGAAATAATGTACCACGCAGTTCAAAACATCCATTAAAAGATACCCACATTCCGGCATTATCATCCAATACTTGAATACAATTGTCTTCAATCCCTTTCGTCATTTTACACGAGTATATAACTCTTTGAACTCTAGTTCTCTAACATGTTTATCTCCTTCTCTCATCATTTCAATATAGAATTCATTATCCTCCAATAGTTGGGCGGCCATATTTTTTCTTAAATATTATCATTGGGTGATATTCTCGGTAACCGCCTCACTAAAGTCTCTTATTTGTTTTGAAGCAACGTGAAAACCACAGTTGCCATCCCCATCGACATCGTCGGTAGACAAAACAAATGGTATAATGAGTAGAGGGAGTTGTTCCAAATACTCATCGTATGTAGGTTGGGTTCCAAATATTTCTCGTGAGCTTGGTCCATCTTGATCCTTCCTTGGACGACCCCTTTTCCTTAGAGATGACATATCTTGATACTCAGCTTCAATATGCTCATGCCTAGAAAGCTCTCGTTGACTCGGTAACCATTTCTTCAACTATTTTCTTTGAATTGACCTTGGCTTTTCGGTATTCGGCCTACCCATCGCTTTTCCTTTCATCATGTATTCAACAACCTTTAGACAGGGGTGAAGTTCTTCCTCTAAATGGTGCATGAATATTTACTTTTGTGTCCCATTTGACGTAGAGTAACGCTCGGCTATTCGTGCAAACATTTCCGTCTCCACGAACGACGCACCATCAACCACCGGGGTGTTTGGAGTGAAAGATAATTGCTTCCAAAAGGGGTGAATATCATTAATGTCAATCACTTCAACATACCTACCAAGCATGTGACGACACGAGAGTCCAATACCTATCATCGTCTTGCAATTGCAAACCGTAATCTCATCATCGTGATCTCTATACAACTCCAATTCTTGTATCATGAAATTTATTACCCACCAAGAAACTTTGTAAACTATACCCCTTAGAAGCTTTTTATATTTTAAATGTGCTAACGTGAATCTATGCCGACTTTTTTTCCATTGAACCGTAAATCTTAGTGAGATCACAATTGGTGAACTCATGGATTGCTTCTTGGACCGACACAACCCCATTTTCACTACCGACTAGTATGTTCTTTAATCGGCCATGGGACCCCTCTGCAATGCTTGTTGCCTCGTTCTTGAAGTTCCGATATTCATATGTCCATGCAAACACAAACTTATCCTTATGCGGTCCCAACCATTTTGTTTTGCAATACTTAACTGGTTTGGGATAGTTTTTGCCCCATTCATCCTCAAAGTTCTTCAATTTGTATTCATAAACTTCCTCCATCATCGACCAAACAATATTATCCCATGCTTTTAGAAATAAAGACCACTTTATTCCATCCTCGACCCACTTTTCATCGGCCAACTTTTTCTCTTCTTCTCGTTCTTCCACGGTTAGTTTACTAATACGTTCATCCTCTTGGTACCTTTGTTTCGTTTTTTAGCTTGGATATGATGTCTGCAATTCGATTTGATGTTGCGTTGAATGTGCCACGTACAAAGCAAATTCTGGGCTTCCGGAAACACTACCTTTATTGCATTCATCAAGGCTTGATCGTTATCCATTACAATAACCCTTGGAAAATGATCGCCATTATAAATCGACCTTAATGTTTGCAACATCCAAATGAAACTCACATCGTTCTCAGCATCCATTCAACCCCACGCCACCGTAAATGTGCATTTGTCCGAAGTGTGGCAAGCAGTGTTCAACAACGGCATGTTGTACCTGTTTATCTTGTAAGTAGCATCTATCAACAAAATTTGATGAAAGCATTGAGCCAATTGGATCATCTTCGGATGTGTCAAGAAAATACGAATCACCTTACCATCCCTTTCTTCTTTTCTCAACGTGTAATTGTGTTTCTCGGCTAACCACTCTGATTTTTGCATAACCATTCGACCATCTCATTCCGTCCTTTTGATCGTTGCTAGCGCCGACTTAATTGTATACAACGAAGAAAAGTTGTTGGGGTCGTCCGCCTTTATCTTAGATAGGATTGCACTCGCTTTCATTACGTTCCTCATAGCTTTCACCATCTCCATTTCCTTTGGTTTTAACTTGGCAACCACTACATGCCCAACAAGACTTTTCGGATCTTCGTGGTTGTGACAACCATTCGCAACTCTAAACATTTTCCATACTTTACCTTCCTTACCGTCGGGCTTACTGAAGATAATCTTAAATGGGCATCCAATCTTCTTTGAATTACCTTGGTATATCCTCTCCGTCTTCTTTACGTATTTACGATCCTTTCCCATGTGACTCTTTCGCTCGTCACCTCTCTCACAAATCATTTAAAATCGATCAACCCTCATGCGATTGCTCTGAACTGCAACGCATATCTTCTCTTTTGCCTTGTTGATAAGCCATTCCTTTGCCTCCGTCTTACTTCCAAATGTCTTAATGCGCATATAACAAAACAAATATCATAAGCCTAACCATGTAACATACATTCTTAGAACAAGAAAAGAATGGGTAGGTAGCATACCAAATCAATTGCATAGTGCAGGGAAGTATCAGGACCCTCATATGAAACATGATTAACCGGTTCAACAATCTACATAAAATGGCAGAAAACTAGCCAGCAACAATCGGTAGATAATTATGTTCCCTTACTACCGATTAACCACAATCGATAGTTAATTATATCCCCGAACTACCGATTATAGAAAGACAAGTTCTGTACACAAAAACAAGTATAATCAGAGGTTTAATTTGTTAAAAAATAACCGATTATAATAGAATCGGTAGATAAATTTGATCTTTAAACTACCGATTACAAGGTGTAAAATTTTTAAGTTTAAATCAATTCTGGCTACAATCACAATCGGTAGATATGTGATTTTATAAACTACCGATTCTAAATCGATAAAAACAAATTCATTTCTGGGGCGAAAACTATAATCGGTAGATAATAAGTATTCCTAAACTACCGATTATGAAATCAAAATACGAAGAAAATTTAATTTGGGGATTTTGTATAATCGGTAGTAAGCATTCTACACGAGACTACCGATTATACCATATTTTTTGCATAGGAATGTATAATCGGTAGATATGATACTCCATTATCTACCGATTCTGGGACGTCCATGGCATTAAATGCATGCAAAAATGATTTTTTTTTGTTACCGATCACATACAAACGCATATAAAGTGGGTTTTTGAGCTTCTTAACGCAATACCTGATTGTTTGATGCATTATTATCTTCATGTTGATGTGATTCATCATTGTCGTCGTCTAGGTTTTCTTCCACACCAAAATTGGGATCATCCAACAAATATCCCAAATCGTCATCTCTAAACGTCATTGAACCTTCAATATTATGTAATTCATGATGTTCCTCACCTTCTTCCTCATACTCATTCATGTTTGTTAATGATTTTAGGTAAAACCTAGTTTTCCCAAAGTTCTTCTTCTTCTTTCTCTCTAACACACTCTCTATTTCTTTCCTACAACTATAGTTCAAATCATTTTCTAACACTAACTATAACAAAAATTAACTAACTAATTAAACTAACATTAATACTAATTATATAAGGAAATATTAGCCATTATAAAAAATATATGGATAAGGGGTGTGTTGATTTTACTTCTTAATGACCTTATTTGTTTTCTTAGTCGCCCCTAATTTTTTTTGGGTCGCCTCTAAAAACGTCAGGATTATTATACGCCGGCTTTCCAAGCAATTTAACTCCGTAAAATCAACAACTCTTTGAATGTTGGCCGTTCATGAGAGACGATATTATGAAGGTGGTTGAGGACTTTAATAAGTGGGGAACGCTAAATGGGAAACTAAAAACTACATTCTTATCGTTGATTCCCAAGAAGAAAGTTGTCGAAGAAATTAAGGACCTCAGACCTATAGGGTTGATGGGAACAGTATACAAGATGATTTCTAAAGTGCTCGCGGAAAGATTGAAAACGGTATTGTCGTTTGTTATTTCCCATCAACAGTCGGCCTTTATTAAAGGTAGACAAAAATTGGATTACGTTCTTCTAGCCAACGAGTGCCTTGATTCGAGGATGAAAAGTGGCATTCCGGGAGTTATATGTAAGATAGATTTTGAGAAGGCGTTCGATCATGTTTCTTGGGATTTCATGGATGAAGTGCTAGCTAAAAAATGGGTTTTGGAGATCGTTGGAGGAAATAAATTCAAAGATGTATCACAAATACTCCTCTATTGGTCCTTATAAACGGCTCTGCGCATACAAAGTTTACAACAGGCAAAGGGTTGACTCAAGGAGACTCTCTCTCTCCTTTCCTTTTTCTCTTCGTCTCTGAGGCTTTGAATCTGATGGTGCAAACAGGCAAGGAACTTGGGCATATAGGAGGGTTCGCGATGAGCAGCAATGGGGTCAACATCACTGACCTTCAATTCACAGACGATATGCTAGTTTTCCTTGAAGATTCCATTGAACAAATGAATCATCTGAGATACTATCTTCTTGGGTTCGAGATGTTGGTAGGCCTTCGAATCAACTTTGCAAAATGAAGCATCTTTGGTGTCGTGGAGCAATAAGCTTGGATAGAATGGCAGCAATGTTAGGTTGTAACTCCAACACTTTACCATCTTCTTATTTGGGTCTTCCGCTCGGTGATACTTCAAGAGGATTGCAGAAATGGGACTCAATTATTGAAAGAATCAAGGGTCGGCTTTCTTCATGGAAACGCTCCATCCTAACTAAAGCGGGTAAGTTGTCTCTTGTTAAGAGTGTGTTATCTAGTATTCCTATATACATGCTCTCGCTTTTTATAGCTCCTCCCAAAGTCATCAAAGCTATTGAACAAGTTATAAGGAATTCCTTATGGGATGCTTCCGAGACTAAAAAAGGTTACCATTATGTATCATGGGAGAAGTGTCACATTCCTCTGAAATGTGGCGGCTTGGGCATTAAATCAGTTAAAAGTATGAATAAAGAGCTCCTTTCAAAATGGTGGTGGCGTTTTAACAAGGAAAAAACAGCGTTATGGAGAAATGCAATGGTCTCAAAATATGGAACTGCTGCGATGGGTAGAGAGACTAAGAAAGGAGTTTGGAAATATATTTACAGTCATCTTAAAACCTTCAAGCAATGCACCAATCTCAAGCTAGGAGAGGGAAAGGCGATCAGATTTTGGGAGGACACTTGGGTAGGGGGAAAAACCACTAAATGCAGCATTCCCTCACATTTACTCCGTTACTTCTTCTAAAAACTGGACAGTGCAAGATTGTGCAGTGACGTTATTGAATGGAGGTTCGTGGAACCTAGGCCTGGACAAAAGACTATCTCAAGTTCAAATTGAGGAAGTATCTGCATTGCTGGGGATAATAGAAAATTTAATGATATGTTCTGATCAAGACTCTTTATCCTGGTCTATTGTCAAAAAAGGAGTGTTTTCACTAAATTCAGCTTATTCTTGGTTTGCAAAGGATCATTTAATGGAGGCTAAAAACTTGAGCATTTGGTCAAGAGCTTGGCCGCACAAAGTGGGTTTCTTTTTGTGGAAGGTTTATCATAAAAAACTAGCTACCATGGATATCCTTTATAAGAAAGGTAAGCTTTTGGTTAATGGTTGTCTGTTGTGTCGTCATGATATAGAGACCACTGCCCATCTGCTTTTCCATTGCCCATTTGCTTATTCAGTTTGGCAACATTTTATGTCGAGTGCTAAAATTGATTGGGTAATGCCTAATTGCATTGACCTTCTTATCAAAGGTTGGAGAGTGAATAACTTATCCACTGTTGGTAAATGTCTTTGGCATGTGCTTCCAGCAGCTATTTGTTGGTGTATTTGGAATTGTCGGAATGACATCGTTTTCAACAACGGGACGGCAAGCTTCACGACTGTCATAGTAAATATAAAAGCTCAATCTTTCTTCTGGTGTAAAATCTTGGATTCTTTGAAAGCGGTATATCTAGATCAAGTCATTGCTAATTGGGATCTTTTTCTTTTTCTATCTTAATTTTTTTGTTTTGTTCTTGGGTTTCATTCTAAAATGTTCTAGGTTCTTTGCGTCTGGGGAGGTTGAGCTTGTTCTTCCTCTCCTTTGGGTTGTTTGCCTTGTTCGTTTCCTGTTTACTCTTTGTAAGCTTCATCAATATATTTCTTTTGCCGAGTAAAAAAAAAACAACTCTTTTTGTAAGAAGAAATCCGACGTCGCGTTGCTACTTAAGCGATGAGTGTGAGTGGGTGCGCAAAAAAGTCTAAGCGATAGAAGAGCCAGGGGCACCGTGCAACTGGAAAATTACGTGTGTTATTATCCTGTCGGGAAAGAGGTTGGCCTAGTAAGCTTCTTTCAAAAGAGGTGGGATATGCGCCTCCTGTAAATGGTCCTGGGATGGAAAGTCGGATGGAAGACGCCCCTTACATGTAGAACATATGAGTCTCTTCGCCCCTGCTAGTATTTTTTGGATAATTTATCTTCGAAGCTGCACATAAGTGATCTGTTAGCGCCTAACCACTTGGACTCTATAAGGGGAAATGCAACCCCTGCCCCATGGTAGTTAGAAAAGGTAGTAGTGGGCGCTCCGACCGAGATAGATAAAATCCTATACAAAAGGTTTTTAGCTGAAACATGATGTAAAGTCCTAACCCTAAAGTTTTGTTCGTTGAGTTGGGACTAAAGAATCGAGAATGTCCGTGGACTTAAGCCTTCCTACATATGCGGGCCCACCGGTTTAAAGAGTCCTCTTTCCGGACTCCCCTTGGACCTCTGTCTGGCATAGGTCTGGAATTGGAAAAAGGGGCAACTGTTTGTTCTCATACCGTCCCCATGAGAACCTCCTGCATGACATGCCTGGTCTTGAGTTTTATGGTGGCTAATGCCAAATAAAAATGTGCCCCTATCTTTGACTGTCGAATCTTTTATGTTGCTAAGGGGTGAGGTAAGAAGAATTCGATGATCCATGGATAAATGATGATACCGACAACTCTACAGATACTATTCTGATATTACTTGTGAATGGTACAAATTAGTAATGGTAACATTTGTGTAGCGACCATTATTCTGATCGTCACAACCACCAATGAAATCAAGAGAAAAAAGAGAAACAAAAATGAAATTAACACCAGAGATTTAACGTGGTTCAGCGTTGATGCCTACATCCACGGGTAATGAAGATTAATCGGTTTTATTTGATGATTGATTAACAGATTTTTGATGTTCTCTCTTTCTCTCACAGACAAAATTTGGAAAAGAAGCACCCCTCCCCTTCCTCTCAGTAACCTTTGGGGAAGAAGAAGACTTCTTTTCTCTCCCAAACCGTCCTCCTCCCTTTTATCTAGGGTTTTTTCCTTATAAATGAAATAATCTATCCCTCTCAATTTACATTATTGCCCTCGTTAATAAGCTATATGCTTCACCATCAAATCTGCCACGTGTCGATGAAGATAACCATATTTCACCATGTATTGAAGAAGTTCGCCATGTGTCGATGATGACTTGCCATGTGTCGATGAAGATTCATCACATTTCGCCATGTGTCGATGGAGTCCGCCATGTGTCCATATTGATTTTATCCCAAAATGACTTTATTCTAATTTTGGTGCAAGCAAAGAATGGTGCGGGCAAATGACGGTGCGGGTGCAGACATATGGTGCGGTCAAGTGGTGCGAACTTTGGCTGCGGACAGGAAGTGCTGTGGGATTGCACTGCTGAGCTTGGGTTGCCTCTTGCAGGCTTGCGGACGAACGTTGCGGGGCTGCGAACTTGGTGCGGACCTGGGCTGCGTACGGTGAGCTTGCACTGCGGACCATGGGCTTGGGTTGCGCTGGGATGTTGCGGACCAAAAAGGTGGGTGCGGACCAAAGTGTTGCGGGCTTGGCTTTGTGCAGCTGGGCTTGTCTGACGTTGCTGTTGCTGCGGGAAATGACGCTGCTGTTGCTGCGGGAAATGACGCTGATGTTACTGCGGTCCATGATGGGTTATTGGCTTTGTGTATTGCGGACATGAAGTTGGTCTTTGTGTTGCTGCGGAAACAATGACTAAAGTGATGCGGGAAATGATTGATTCATGAAGTGGGTGATGATTAGTTTATGAAGTGGAAATGATTGGAATGGGCTTATGTATGACATGAAATGAGCAAGATGATTACTTTAGTGCTGTATGACAATTCCACAGACTCAAGTTGCAATTCAACTTCCCTCACTGTGTATTCCTCATCAAATGATGTTGAGGTGCGGACAAAGTCGCAATTGCTTAGTTGATTGTTCTATATATCACAAGCAACAAGATCTTCTTGCTCATTTCATGTCAGCACCTAATGGGCTCATCAGACGCCGATTGAATCAAATTATTGCGGGTTATTTTGGTCATTTCAAGAATTTCGGGGCTAAGTGACTGTCGTTGCTGCCACGTGTTGGGGTAGATTTTTGGTACTCACAACTTACCCCATTTTCTTGATATTTGTTCGAAGAACAATTCTTAAAAAAACGTATGCAGTTACTTTTCGCCTGGCCTTGCCATGATAAGATAATGAACCTGATCCATTGAAAAATAGAATTTTGCTACAAAAAAATATATATATATATTATTGAAACTTGTATAAATGTATAAGTCTCTCAGGAACTCAAATTCAAAGTACAAGTCGAAATGGGTGGCATTTAGGTTGTCATTGGGGGCAGATTCTCAGCATACGCGTTAATGCCTGTGTGAGCCTGTTATTCCGATAATTGTGGTGAGTGGCATTTAGCATGTCACCTTTGATAATTGTGAATAAGAGCCCTTTTCATGACTTATACAAATGAAATGGTTAAAGCAAAAGAATTTTAGATCAAAGAGATAGGGGGTACTTAGCTCTTTTATGAGAGTCTTGCCGTCACTTTATGAGCGTAGAAGTATATGAAGAAAAAATAATGAAGAATGAATTATAAGAAGTACCTATTCTCGAATATTTGTACCCGCATAAAATATAAAGTATGAAGTATTGACGCTCGAAGTAATTCTCTTCACATAAAAAACCCGAAGTATACGCAAATTGTATATGTGCAGTATCTTTGAGAAGTATATAAGAAATATATATAATAAGAAATGAAAAGTATTCATAAGAAGTAAGAAGTATCAATATCTTACGAAATAGTCATTGCGTAAGAAATCCGAAATATAAGAAAATAGAGTACCCGTCTTCAAGAAGTATTTAATATTGAGAAGTATGAAGTACCCATTTTTGAATAAGAATTCCCGAAGAAGCATTTAGATTGCCACACGAAGTATAAGAAATATCCAATGAGAATTCTTCTCATAACTCATATGAAGTATAAGAAGTAAGATATACTGATCCTTAACTGATGAGAAGTAATTTGTAGGACTGCTGTGTAGAATTGCTAGTGTTGTGAAAAATTACTATTGCTGTATAGAATGCCTTGACTAGTGATGCAGCATTTTCTCTATTTGTCTCTATCTCAATTGACAGATTTGATCCTTGAGTGGGTTTATAACCATTGCATGCTGTAATAGAAGTCCAACTACTGAAGATGCAAAAAATACTAACACAGATTCAAAAAATTGATCCAAAGCATGAACAGTAGCAGGCCCTGAGATGAAATGATCCTCCCAATGAGAAGTACTGTGTCTTTGTAAATAAAGCTAATAAGTTCGAGCTACACTGGTGCAATCAGCAAAGCAATCCATGGAAGTGATCAACTGTCACCCTGTGCTACAGTAATCCCTAACAGCACATTTCAGTTTTCATTGCTTATGATGATTAAGCACTAAGGCAACCCTAACAAGTTAAAACTGATAACTACACGAAGTAAAAGCATCATATGAGCATACTATAAATGAAGAGAAATGTAAATAGTATGAATCAATTTTTTTTCTCATATAACATGATAGGTTGCAAATGTTGCTCAAATAATCAAAATTCTGTACAATATGGAAAATAAGTAACACTTGGCTCATTACTCACCAAACTGTTGCAGTTGTTAATCTTTTCTACCTGAACTAATGATGATATCATTTTAACTTCTAGAGTTGGAGATATAAATTTAGGCTGATAGCTATGCTATAAGCAGTTACATTCACTGTAGAATTCATACATAAAAAATCATGGGTAGACAAGTAAAATATCTTTTGCTGCATATCGAAACTTTGTTACTTGTAATGCTACAGTTCAAGTTTATGGTACATTCTGCTCATTTTTCTATCAACTACCGGAACCACGAAGCAATTCACATTTATTCCAAAGCCATTACAATCAGATAAACAATTTGAGAATGAGTTAAGTAGGCAAGGTAATACTTATCTTTATTGTAGTGCTAGGCCTGTATAAGTTGTGATAACTGTCAAGTTTTGCAGGAATGCCAGGTTGTGTCCAAGAAGAATCCTTTAATATCCCTACATTCTTTTCACATTGGCTTCTAATTCTCTCCAGTGAGCTGCCAAATTGTGGTTCGCAGTGGTGTCCGAGACACACTACCTCTATGTGAGATTTTCACCAACATATTACGATTATCAACATTATTACCAGCTTCAACAATCATAATCACCAATGCAATCCATGTCTCCACTAACAATTCTAATTGGAACCCATGCTTTAAAACTAGCCCACATAAGAATTTCCCACTGTAATTAGCCTTTACAGTTGATCTATCAAATCTCTTCCCATGATCAAATAAGGAACATACACTATGAACAAAGTAAATATAGAAGATAATATCACCATTCCAACTCTTCGCAACACTATCAGATATTTCACCCAACAATTCTTGTGCCATCCCAATGTGGCATTTCATCGAGCACTCTACAAGCAGTACTAAAAACACCATCGTTAGCTAACATAAATGTAATAGTATCACTAGACAACCCAATTGGTTGATACCCATTTGTAGGAACTAACCCCTGAACAATTTCAATTAGCTTGCTGTGACAACTGACGAACTCCTTCATGCTTTGGAGTTTCTCACAATTAACATCATTACTCATAATTTCTTTAGGTTGAAATTAACCTCATCAGACAAATCCTCCTCTCCATTAAAGAAAAAAAAAGGAATGAGCAATTCGAAATCGAGTCAATCATCATCTTCTGCATCATCGGATGGAATTGAAGAGCTCTGAGATAGATGGTTTTGTGTAGTAAATTCGTTGGGGTTGATGTTGATTTAAGAGATTCCGACCATGATGACATGAGATAGAGCAGTTTTGAAGCATTTGAGACGATGTAAATGGGAGTTTGCAATTGTGAATTGCTCCGAGGTGAAATTGACGTGATGGTAACCAACTCCTCCATCTGTTTTGCAATTTGTACAGACAACATATCGATTCAGTGAATAATAAGAGAGGATTCAAGCTGAATTATTCAAAAAACGAGATGTATTAAAACTTGTTTAATTTCATCTTCTGGCTCGAGAAAGGCACGAGAAAAGATTAAAAACAAAACTCTATTCAGGCTGAATATCTTGATACCTTCTGTCTTAGAAATATACCCAAATGGGTTTATAATACAAAGTTTGTTTATAGCAAATCTTTCCTTAAAACTTATGTTGGGATAAGATTTTGAAAGAAAAAATCAACTTTAAAACAAGCCCTAGTTTCCAACAAAAGCTTTTTTGAAAACCTGTTAACTTTAAAACTTTCAGCTCTCAGTGTCAAAGAGCAAGATAATAGATAAAAGAAGAAGATTTATCCTAGTTGTTGATGAAGATTCCATCTGATTTCTTTTTGGTTTCACATTCTTCAGCTCTGTTTCCATTATTCAACTGTATCATTTTCTGTTTCAAAGCTGGATGCCCTCTCTGAAGCTCTCGTCCATCAAAGGTAGGATAAATCCTTTAAACATCCCTGTTTCTAGCGCCAAATTATAACGACCATTTTTCTGATCGCCACAACCACCAATTGAAATCAAGAGAAAAAAGAGAAACAAAAATGAAATTAACACCAGAGATTTAACTTGGTTCGGCGTTGATGCCTACATCCACGGGTAATGAAGATTAATCGGTTTTATTTGATGATTGATTAACAGAGTTTTAATGTTCTCTCTTTCTCTCGCAGACAAAATTTGGGAAAGAAGCACCCCTCCCCTCCTCTCAGTAACCTTCGGGAAAGAAGAAGACTTATTTTCTCTCCCAAACCGTCCTCGGGTTTTTTCCTTATAAATAAAATAATCTCTCACTCTCAATTTACATTATTGCCCTCATTAATAAGCTATATGCTTTACCATCAAATCTGCCACGTGTCGACGAAGATAACCATATTTCGCCATGTGTTGAAGAAGTTCGCCACGTGTCGATGATGACTTGCCATGTGTCGATGAAGATTTATCACATTTCGCCATGTGTCGATGGAGTCCGCCATGTGTTCATATTGATTTTATCCCAAAATGACTTTATTCTAATTTTGGTCCGGGCAAATGACGGTGCGGGTGCGGACATATGGTGCGGTCAAGTGGTGCGAACTTTGGCTGCGGACAGGAAGTGCTATGGGCTTACGCTGCTGAGCTTGGGTTGCCTCTTGCGGGCTTGTGGACGAACGTTGCTGGGCTGCGAACTTGGTGCGGACCTGGGCTGCATACGGTGAGCTTGCGCTGCGGACCATAGGCTTGGGTTGAGCTGGGATGTTGCGTACCAAGAAGGTGGGTGCGGACCATGTTGCGGGCTTGGCTTTGTGCATCTGGGCTTGTCTGACGCTGCTGTTGCTGCGGGAAATGACGCTCCTGTTGCTGCGAGGAATGACGCTGCTGTTGCTGCGGACCATGATGGGTTATTGGCTCTGTGTATTGCGGACATGAAGTTGGTCTTTGTGTCGTTGCGGAAACAATGACTAAAGTGATGCGGGAAATGATTGATTCATGAAGTGGGTGATGATTAGTTTATGAAGTGGAAATGATTGGAATGGGCTTATGTATTGTGTTTTAGTGTTGTGAAGTGGGTGCGGGAATTACTTTAGTGCTGTATGACAATTCCACAGACTCAAGTTGCAATTCAACTTCCCTCACTGTGTATTCCTCATCAAATGTTGTTGAGGTGCGGACAAAGTTGCAATTGCTTAGTTGATTGTTCTATATATCACGAGCAACAAAATCTTCTTGCTCATTTCATGTCAGCACCTAATGGGCTCTCGGATGCCGATTGAATCAAATTATTGCGGGTTAGTTTGGTCATTTCAAGAATTTCGGGGCTAAGTGACTATCGTTGTTGCCACGTGTTGGGGTAGATTTTTGGTACTCACAATTTAAATACATGTATAATATCTCAATCTAAATTATGTTAATTAAGTTGATTATGTTTCTTATAACGTTGATAAAATACAACTTGCTGTCGTTTTTCTAACTAAAATGTCAATACATAATACATATAGCATAGGGTTGTGGTGGTGTCCCCTTCACATATTGTTTTTCTACATAGCTTCAGGACAAGCCCTGCAGCAGCATGATTCGAACCGTGTTATTAAGCACTTATTACACTCATTACTTCTTATTTCTTGTCGTATAAATGCAAATGTAGACAAAGTTTTACACACATAATCTGGTCGGAAAGTACGACAAATGGAAAAAGTTTTTGCTAATTTGAAATAGATCTTCAAAGTGACTGTACAGATACATGAAAGCTTATTGAACTAATGTAGCATTATGGAAGCTTTTTTTTAATAAAAGTAGGAATATGAAAGTTATTGTTTTAATAGGTTTTTTCCCTCGATTTTATTTGTTCGTTCAATAGCAGAAGGATTCCCGACACTTAATAGAAGCGGCCTGTGCTTAAAATTGACTTCTCATAAATGTTATTTATTGATTTGATTATTAAAAAAATATATTATTTTTGATCTTGTGAATATAAATAAGTAACACATAAAGTAGAGAAAAAGAAGGAAAAATTGGTGCTTCTTCTTTTGAGCCAAGGTTGCCACAGATTTTCCGAGTCAATGACAACTGCATATATGGTATTCACTATGCACTGCCATACTCTTGCTTAAAGGAAAGAGTGCTAAAACCCATGTATTGTAAATTTTGCTCATGCAACTGTCACTACACAATTAGCCAATATCGATGTAATACAGTAATGAAACCATTGGGTGATGATATCAGTGATGAATATATTAAAATCAATTTTTGCATCTACAAAAAGAAAAAATCATGTAATTATGCTTATGTCTAAAAATGAATGAACGCAATAATCGAGATTGATTTTCTTTTGGATATATAGATTTCAGAATAAATGAATTCCTTGCGTTTCAAGAAGGATAATGTAAATGGATTGCATATTGGATATGTACGTATTTATGTATTGGTTTCAGATCGATTCAATTATATCGCAGGTTCTGATTGCGAATAGAAAAACAACCCAATCAAAAAAATAAAAATGTACTAGTATCATATAAAAATGTTCTTACCCGGTGTGAAACATGGTACTTTCTAATATTTTCTATATAATTTTTCACAAAGCACCAGGAGGAGGATTATACTAAGAAATGGAACGAAAAATACAAAAGCAGATGGTGGCGGTTAATTCGAATATTACTGTGATGGATACTTCTTGTTTGGTTAGTTTTGAGCTACCTAGCTAGTTGAGAAACACCTTGTCGTTGCTTTTTAGCTAATCTTTTCCCAAAGAATTTTGGCTTTTCCTAAAAAACAACTACTCAAGTGCAATTTTGGCTACAAAATATTCCCAACTGATTACTATGTATGGTGTATGGAATCCTACATTGAGAAAGTTATATACACTCTACTAAATTAGAATTTTAGTTCAATCTTTCCTTCTCTTTTTGTGATTCTTCAAAATCATATCACCCGATCCAGTCAGGTGAATGAAGGAGAACATTTTCCTTCTTTTCTTTTCTGATTGGTCTCTCTCCAAGAGAGTATATAAACCCATCAAAACTCCTCATCATCATCATCACCAAACATATTCTTAATTACTTCTCTTACTACCTTCTCTTGAGTGTCACTTCTACAACTACTACTACTACTACTGCTGCGACTTTAGTTCGATCCGTTATCATCTTAAGGTTAAGTTCTTTCTACCTTTGATGTCTTTATAAACCACTTGTAAAATTCAGTTCAAGCTGAGCTAGTTATGTAGAGCTTGCAAAGCTCTTGTTTTTGTATAATATAGTTACTGGATTCTCATTACGTATTTGTTAACTGTTTGAGGCAATGAGGCATAGCAATCTTGTTGCTTCTCATTACGTATTGTTAACTGTTTGAGGCAATGAGGCATAGCAATCTTGTTGCTACTGTAGTAAGGAGAAACCAACAATGTAGTTTGATTTATAAATTTTCAGATTAAATGGAAGCTAATTATTAAGGTGAACTGACTTTCGGCTCTTGTTTATTTTCAGGAATTAAACAATGGCAAGCAGACCAGGAGATTGGTTTTGTAGGTCATGCCAACACCATAACTTCAATTGGCGAAACACATGTCAAGTTTGTAACGACTTGATAGACTACACAACTTCAATTCCCATGCCTGCCAATGGTGATAGAGGTTCAGGTGTCTTGCCAGGGGACTGGTACTGTACATCTGGAAACTGCGGAGCCCACAACTATGCAAGCCGTATGAACTGCTTCATTTGTGGTGGTGTTAGGGATGATGCTGATGCTCGTTCCAGAGGTACTCGCTCATCGGGATGGAAATCGGGTGATTGGATGTGCACAAGGTACATTAATTTTCCTTCTTATGCAAAAACATATTGTATCGTTCCGAGAAGAAAAAAATAATTTTCACACCCCCCCAAGATAATCTTGGGTGTTTTTCATTCGTAAGTCATAACTAAAGTGAAGTTCGGAATGATTCATAGTCCCTTTAAGTTATGCATGCAGCATTTTATGCAATCATTTGCAGTTCAAATACATATTGCAGTATATGGAAAAACGTTTTCTAATGCATGCAAAGAGCAGAAGGATTAACTTGCACCAAGTTCTTATATTATTTATGTCAAATATAACGTGCATTGCAAATAAGTTGAATGAGTTAACCAGATTATTAACTAACTTGATTATCTGAATGGACAGACCAGGATGCAATGAGCATAATTTTGCAAGCAGGACAGACTGTTTCAAATGCAACACACCAAAGTACGGCTCAGGATGATCTCCTCCTCCTCCGATCAAATTCAAGGAGCTACACAATTTATTGCGTGTTTTGACATAATCTACATTATGTGAGTCCAGTTACTTAGTTAACATAAACTAATCAATGATATATGTAAGAATGAAACATGGTTAAATAACTTTGTTTCATATAGTATAAGATAAGATAGATAAAAGAGTCCATTTTCTATATCTACTGTCATCCTTTGTTGTCAAAAATGGCATCTGTAAGCTGAAGTTGTGGTATTTAGTATTTAAATGAATAATATATATTACAGTTCAATTGTGACTGCAAATTAAGAAGCATAACAACGAGTAGTAAAATGTCGATGAAACCATATGTATATATGACATTTGATTACGCGATTGCCATTGCACGACCACCAGGATGTCCGTATATGCTACATCATATTCATTACCATTACTCTAAATGGACCATATATGGAGTTTAGGAGTGCAATAGGGAATGAGTATTACTTGGCTCTACTGATTTTATTCTATAGAGGCACAATATACGTCTTGGGCTCCCAGACCGTGAAATGGGATATCTAGCAACGGACTCAAACGATTGCTGCATGTCTGGCAAACAACTGAGCTAAACCTACTACTCTGTTGGTGCTCCATAATCTAGTGTCCATGAGCATAAAATAGGAATTTGTTAATACAGGAAAGAAATGAAGAAGAAGACTGGTTTTGGTATATAGGTGGTCCAGGAATTGAGTCCATCTTCGTTTCGAGTTGCAAGAGCAGTATTCGTTAAGGAACTTGCAAATGGGACCAGCTTTTAGAGGAGGATTTTGCTGGTCGCAAATAAGAACAAGAGAGATCTAGTGCTACAAGATGAAAGATTCAAGAGAATATCTAAGTTGTTGACGTTGTTGTTTTCGTGGTAAAGACTGCTATTAAAATTGTGTTGTATACCAATAATATAGTTTCCTTCAAGTATCAAATCCTTCAAAGATAAACTCTTTCATTTCTATATCATCTATTTCTATTTTCTATATCCTGAAAGATAAGAACAAGATACTTCTTGCCTTGGAAAGGCATATACATGATGTACCCCTTGAAAGGCATCTTATATATATGATCCATCAAATCCAAAGAAAAAAATCCAAAAAGTTGGTTAAAACAATATTTATATTTTAAGCAAAGAGGATAAAATGTATTAGAAGATAGTGTGCCACTGCAAAGAACGAAAACAAATTAAGTATGCAACAGCTAAAACTGCAATCTTAAAAGCCACAAAAATGAAAAATCATTCCGACGCATGTTGTCCAGTTATTTCTTCAACGACATCCCCTAAATTTGAGAATGTGGTTGCAAACTTTTTGCTTCCCTACAATTGCCACTGTAATCTGTCGAAATGAGATCAATGGCAGAGTTAAAAAAATTGGACACCGTAGAAATTGTTATATACTACCTTCGTTTCAGGAAAAAAGTTATAATCATTTTTCTAAATTGACCTATTTTTAGACTAAACTAAAAAAGTGATAATAACACTTTTTCATAAACGAAGGAAGTATCAATTTTGCATGCCATGAAACCATGGGGTTTCTAAGCATCGTAATACTCAATATTTTTGTTACTAGTAGCTTCATTTTCCCTGCTGGAAATATGACCATAATTGTCCTTTTGGGGATTCGGATTGGCCTATTGAAAAAAAAACTTACATCTAGTAGCTCATAATTGCTCTTGCAGCCTTTCTGGAAGAGATTGTGGTTTTCCTGAAAACATCTTCACATCTAGCCTCCGAAATGTGCTGCATAACAACAACACCGAAAATTCCAGCCATCCTATAAGTAATTAGGATGAGAAAATTGGATACGGATCATTGCTCTAAAGAGGCAAATATAGATTCATTCATTAACTATGAGTCTATGAATCCTTTTACTCGATTGCGTGAGGGTGAGTGTTGCAATTTACGACTAGCCGACACTCACCAACCGGTCAAGCACGGAGCCAGAAAATTTCTATGAGGTGGACAAAGTAAAAGTAAGCGTCATGTATTATACTTATAGGGTGGACAAAGTTTAAAAATTTGGCAAACATTTCAGAGTTGAGGCTTTTCTATTGAAGAAGTGGAAAGTTAAGTGACTCCGTGTCTGCAAGGCTGCAACTAGCAGTGAAACCATCGTCCAAAGGATGAAAAGTGGAATAAAGAACTGTTTTACAAGTTACGCGAATCCACCATATACACTTGCAATAGATTCAGCATCCTTTATTCTACTTTTGTTGGTTGTTTATCAGCTACAATCTCAGACCACAAAGTTCAGCTAGGAGCTCTTGGGAGCTCATTCATTGGGTTAAGTATTGCTCAGTTCATGTACAAAGTCAAAATGTTGGCAAGTTAACTTCTCAAACATAAGCCTAGTCTTTGTTTACTAGCCAACCAACCTACCACCGTCGGCCCACTCGAAAGCCCAACTACAACGGTGTTGGATCAATAACTAGTAGTAGGAATGGATACGTGGCTACATTATGACCAACATTTTCTTGGAACCTGTTTTTCGGCATACATCCTTTTTAGTGGGCATATAAAACATTTAGACTATCTATGGTGATTTATAAGTAGTGTCTAAAGGATGGGTCAATTACTAAGATACTCTTTAATCAATGGAATTACTAAAATACCGTCTACTCATAATTAATCCTAAACTAATCAAATATAAAATTAAAATTAATTAAAACTATAACTTATTTCAAAATCAGTTATAACTTTTCCCTTTTTCTTTCCTTTTTTTTTTACTCTTTTCTTTTTGAAAAGAAAAACCCCGATTGCTATTTCATCGTCCTCAATTAATCGTCGATTATACACAACTACAAACCTACAAGATGACTCGTTCAAAGAATCCTACTGACCGTAAGACATCAAAGAAACGAATTAAAGCAGAACAAGAAGAAGTTGAAAGGTGAACCCGAAATTAAATTATGAGAAGAAGGAGAAGGTGGAGAGGGAGAACCAAACCTCAACATGTATATCTGAATGCATTTCCCACAAACCCATCTTCTTTTTCTTTTCATGCAATTGAGATTTAAGGTTTAAATAAAAAATAAAAGTTAGGGTTTTTTTGTTTTAATGAGTTCAGTTGAAAGTTTTTTTAACATTCAATACTATTATCAGCCGAACTTGATAAGTTCTTTATTCTGAAACTGTCGAAGAACAGTTCAGCTGTAATTGAAATTTTATAAATAAGTCGAACAATTTCTTGTTCCCACTAAAATCTGTTAAGTATAAATTTCGGCTGATTCGAGAATTCCTAATTTCAGCCCAACAGTTGTACAAGCCCTTCATAATTTCACAACTAGAAAGTTCGGCTAAAATTTGAAATTCCAAAATCAGCCAAACATCTTTCTGTGCCCACCAAAATATGTTAAGTATAAACTTCGACTGATTCGAGAATTTCTAATTTGAGTCGAACAATTGTACAAGCCCTTCAAAATTTCACAGGTAGAAAGTTCGGCTAAAATTTGAAATTCCAAAATCAGACGAATATCTTTTTGTACCCACCAAAATCTGTTAAGTATAAAGTTCGGCTATTTCGAGAATTTCCAATTTCAGACGAAGAATTGTATGTTCCCTTCAAAATCTCACAAGTAGATATGCTCGGATGAAAAATCAAATCTCGGGACAGCCGAACTTCTTGATTTTTGGAATATTATCCCAACCTTGTAATTTTGGTTTTTATATTTCCTTCAAATATTTTTTGTTTGAGGTATTAATTATTTTTTATACTTTGTGTGTGTTAGGAACCAAGGTAAAGGTAAAAGAAGGAACATGGAGGTAACTCCTTCTTCTTCTAAAACTCCCAAGCCATGAGGAGGCCGCATAAAAAAATTGGGATCCGGTAAGAGGGGAAATATTATTCTTATTCGTTAACCAAGACCTATAAGATAGATAGACAAGAAAAAAATTTGGAAGACACGGAAGATGATGTACCACAAGTAGGAGTATAAGGATGAGATGATGATGGTGATAATGAACAAGAAGATGAACCACAACAACAAAAAAGCAACAACGAAAGGGAAAAATAAAGTCACTAAACCACAACAACAACATCCACAACCACAAAAAGGGAAAGAGACGGTCCTTGCTACAACGGAATAAAGGGAGTCACATTCCAGATGAGAATAATGTGATAAAGCCTAGTAAGGATGGCCCACCCCATGGTACTCTGAAGATGGATGAGAGGTCCTGGTTGGTTACGCGGAGTCTTGGGCGTAGAAAATCTACAAGACTCCTAATCACCGGGATGCCACAAGAATTTTGAGCCACCAGAGGGATGCACCTTGGGATCTGATGGGAGAAGTTGACGAGGTGGTGTCTACAATACAAGCATCGGGTTTATGGCCGATTATTCACTATGCACAGTGTGAATGTGATTCAATTACCACGTCCTTGTTTAGTGAAAGATTCTTCCAAGGGACCTACACCTTTTATCTCCCTTTCGGTGAGATGATACTCACTCTCTATGATATGAAGAACATTAATGGCATTCAAGTTACTAGGAAAAGCTTTGATGCCGACTTCTATTAAATAAATTGGGACCAACTCTATGTATTGGCTCAACAAACTCTTGTTAGAGTAAAAATACGAAGGAATTGGATTTCTCGTGCTTTCAAAGTTGTGGATCATGTGAATGAAGACGTTGGCAACGTGGGTCTACCAAAGAAGTTGAATAAGATCAAGTTGACCAATTTGAAGAGTTATTTTAAGAATACAAGGGCGAGAGTTGCAAATGGATCCTTGGTGTTGAACGATGACATAGTCAAACAAACTGCAAGGGCGTACTTGTTGTATACTTTCGGGAGAACTATCTTTCCTGACCTCATAGGAGACAAGGTTAGTGCTCAATATCTCTAACTTTAAAGGATCTTCCGACCCTTAACGAGTTCTCTTGGGGAACCGTTTCCCTTGATTTCCTACTCGACAATCTTGCGACAACCTCTAGGTTAACAAGCACTAACATTTGAGGCAATTTCAGTCTTCTTCATGTACTTCTCTATGAAATAAAAGTTGTTAGATAATCTAGAATAATTGGTTCATATTGTGTACTATTATTAATATTAGGTTTGTCTAATATAGAACAATGAATTATCATGTGAACAATTTTTAATAGACCAACCCTTTTCATATAATTATTACCTGAATGTTATGCTCGGACTTATTTCTTGTGATATTTTCGTAATAAGTTTGGAATCTTTTCTTATATTATTGATATAGGTTTAGATGTATGACCATTTCTCGAAATTGAATTTGGCCAGTGAAGTCATTTGGAATGATATATACTTCGGCCAAATATGAGTTCAAGGAAGTCAAGAAGCATAAAAAGGATGAGGTGCTTGTAAGTTTGAGAGAGAAATTAGATGGTTCTGATGCAGTAACGTTGAATTTAACCCATACATCAAAAAGGATAAACCCTTCAATGAAGTTTTTCCAGATGCACAAATGGGTGTTGGGATATACTATGGACCATTGTTTTATCTCGATGGATATGTAATATATGATCCTTGTCGAGTACTTCGTCAATTAGGTTCCATCCAAACGATCTCGTTGGGCCAAGCTAAGTTCGATTTGTTTCTAAAGGGATCTAAGAGAACTAAGATCACCACCTCTCAATGGATTCCTAACTATAAACCCGAACCAACCATTTGGTTTTGGAATAATTTGGAGGAGAACAAGCTAAATATGGTTCTATTGGAACCTTCCCTAGAGAATCCTCATTAAGTTTTCGAGGGTACATAGATTGGTATAGACAACTTTCTCATTAGTTTATCATTAAAAAAAAGTTAAGATCATGCTGAGGCTAAAAGCTCAATGCAAAATGATATGGAGACAATGAAGAAGTCCAAGACCATTTCTAATGACATTTCAAAGGCATTTGAGGTCATGGTAAAAGGTGCCCTCAATTTATACTCTTTATTTTGTTATAAATATCAAAGTATGTTATCACTCATCTTTAAGTTTTAAATAAAATCATGTGACGGCGGGTAGGGAGATGATGAAGGATATGAAGCAAAAATTTAGTTGTAAAACAACTATGTCATATGATGCGCAAGAATACCTCTACAACGAGTGGGATGGAATCAATAACAAAGGTGCGGGGACGGAGGAACCAAGGTTGGTGAGCAAGAGGCCATGCAAGGAAGGTGAAGGTACAAGCCCAGATGGTGCCAAAACAAGTCTTGGGGGTAGCTGAGGTCGTGGAAGTGGAAGCGGTCGTGGTCGTGGAAATGAATGAATTCATAATATTTTCAATTTGAAACATTTTAACAATTTATTTTCAGTTTAGTTTCGATGTTTTAAACCTTTTGATTAGATAATGCTTTGGTTCCTGCAACGTAAATATCGATGATTTAGTAGTTTATTAATGACTTAGGTTTTTAAGAATTAATAACTAGTTTATTGTTAGAGGAAATACCAAATTTGCAGAAAGAACAAGTAAAATTTTCCAGGTTAGGATGAATATTTCATTTTCCGAAACAGCTGAACCTTACAAAATTCCAGGTTTTTTTAATTTTCTTCCATGTTCGGCTGAAGTTAAAATACAATTATTAGCCGAACATTACAAGAAAAAAATGTGTAGGTATTAGAGTAATGTTCATCTTAAATTGGCACAACAAATTTTCATCCTAACCTGACAAGAACCTGGATTTTTCATAATGTTGTTAGGTTCGGTTGTTTTACAATATGGGATTATTAACCAAACATTGAATATATTTGGATTCTAGCTAAAATTGCATTGCATTGAATTGAAAGTGCATTACATTCAAAACCAAATTAAAGTAAATATATTCAATAATTTAGTGGTAAGACAATATCTTTCCATAAATTGTAGCATTTTATAAACTCGAATTGTTTTCGCAAGTCTTGCAAATATCGGACCCAAGCCATTCGTTTATGCGCATCATATTCCAATGTTGGATGCTTTTCTGTAACATGTCTTAAATAACCTTTAAAACTTGGACACCTAGGTCATATACGAGTGATGTATCTACGCCTAATCCCTTCGTAATTTCTTCCATTCCAGTTACTGTCTAACACAACAAAGATTTTGAATATACGATTCCAAAACTCTTTTGGGGTTTCATCCGGATATACCCCAGGTACTCCTCTAGTGCGCCTATCTTCTTCATGACTCTTGTATGTAAGGAACACTCGAACTATGCAATATCTTCTTCTATAGTATAGCGAACCATTTTTTTGTTTTTGATTAGGAAGATATGAGAATGAGTTTGAGGTCTAAAGAAATGAATAATAGTTTGATATGGAAATCAATAATAGTTGGATGTTTGGGGTAAAAGAGGAGTCTATTTTATAAGCATTATAGACCCAACGACTCTCTTATTTAAAAGAGAACTAGTCGTTGGTAAGGTTTGGCTGATAAGGGAAATTCCAAATCAGCCGAACCAGACTAATAACCAATGACATTCGAAAATTTATTAGGTTCGGATGATTCAAAAATTTAGTTATCAGCCGAACCTGAAAAAATCTTATGTCACTAGATATTTGCAGAGTTTGGCTGGTTTTAAATTTGGATGTTCATCCGAACATGTCACTGATCATAGTACAAATCCCAATTTTTAAAAAATAAAAATATTGTTGGGGCCTCTCTATATATAAACTTGACATTATGTAACTCATTTTGCACTACCTAAGAGTGTCTTAAGTTAATTTTTTTCCACCAATTCTTCCTTCTTATATTTTTTTACAAGTCTAGCTGTAAATAGATGTAGATTTAGCTCTTTGCAAAAACTGTGTGCTTTTCTATCCAAATAAGGGTGAAGAACGATGTGAAAATGGTTTAGTTAGTATGTGTTATTGGGTTAAAGTTCATGATAACTTCTACGCCAAAACAGGTAATCCTCATAACATAGATTGTCCTTCCTTGTTTTGTAGATTTCATACTATAAAAAAAACAAGTTGAAGAATTCATAGCATGAATTCGGATTGTCAATCGATATCGACTAAGGGGTGAAACCAATACAAAGGTTGTTGTGCGATATCGAGAAAAATAGAGAAGATGGAAAAGAACGATTTTCGAATACGAAACTCATTACAGCATCCATCGTAAGTTTCTCATATTTCGTATGGGATGTTAAAAAAACGATCATTCATAAGATGTAATACGATGTAATGATATGCGGGTTAGTTATGTAATGCGTATCTACGTATGAATAAAAATAAGAAGTTTGTTCATATAACAGTTTTTAGTTCGGCTGAAAATAGAATTAGCACGTTTTAGCTGAACCTTCGACTATCAAGAAATATCCCAAAATGGTTCTAGTTCGGTTGTCTTTTGAAAATCATATTTTAGCCGGACCTAAAACACTTGGTTTGGAGTAAATTCTTGGTTAACAGAAGAATATTCGGTTGGATTTGAAAAAACTTTATATCAGCTGAACGTGATAGAAACCCAATTGTTTTGAACATTAGACAGGTTCGGCTGATTCGCAAAATGCATTATAAGCCGAACCATTAACATTTGTATTTAGATTTAATTAAAATTGCATTACATAAGGATCTTAATTATAGCATATTCGTTGAAAAAAGTAATACATTCGAAAACCAAATGAATATCAAATACATTCAATGATAGATTGGTAAGATAATATCTTTAAACAAATCGTAGCATTCCATAAACTCGGGTGATTTTAACAACTCTTGAAAATATCTGGTCCGGGCCAAGTTTTTACGCGTATAAAGAATTGACACTGAGTCAGTTCAAAGATAGTTTTAGTAGGAAAAAATATTTAAATACAACTTTTACTCACTTGCGCATCATACGCCATTGTGGGATGTTCTTCCATAACGGCTTCCGTACGAGCTCTAAAACTTACGGGCCTATGCCAGATTTATGTGTGGAATCTACGCTTAATCCCTTAGGTATTTCTTTTATTTCCGTTAACATCTAAACCAATAAATACTGAGAATACACGATCCCAAACCATCTCAGTGGTTTGATCAAGAATTGCTCGAGGTACTCTTCTACTAAGGTTGTATTCGTCATGATTGCACACCGCATTTAACGCTTGAATAATGGCAATATTTTCTTCTATTGTATATCGAACCATTTTTTTGTTTTGGATGAGGAAGAAATGACAAGGAGTTTTAGAGCAGAAAAATATGAGCATGATAAGAAAGAATTGGTATTTTGGGGCAAGATTCGACTTTTATAAGGATTAAAGACTCAACAACTCTTTAATTTTAAAAACCTAGTCATTGAGACAAGTTCGGATAATTTGAAAATTGACAAATCAGCCGGACTTTGCTAAAAGAGGTTGAATCTTCTTATCAGAAGAAGGTTCAGATGAAATTGGAAATACAACCTTTCAGCCGAACCTGTCAGAAACCTGTATTTTTTTATAATGTTGTCAGGTTGGAGGCACGATTGACAAACTCATACCAAATGAGAGCAAATGAACCACGTAATGAAAAGTCTCCGCTATTAAAAACCATAAACCGGCATTTGCATTCAATGTTCCCTTGTGATGAACGAATCCCCATGTAAACGAGTTTTGAATTTAACAAACTCTTCTACCACCCTTTGGTCTCCTCTTGAGCCATCTCTCATCATTGTCTTGTAGAAGTCACGGTTTCGGCGTAGTGTTTGTAATTACCTATACCTCATATACTTGATTTGGTCTTCATTGAACTCCTCATTGTTCGCTTTTTCAAACGTCCTAATTGTTCCGCAGTGACATGGTAACCACAATTTTCATCCACTTCAACATCCTCCATGGTTATTATATGCTCACGAATTACTTCGGATAGGTACTCTAAGTAGTTATCATAAATCACATTGGTTGGTCGGCAAAGGTTACCGAACTTATCCTTCTTAGGATTTCATCTTCCCTTGAGCATGTACGGATTTTTTATCCTCTTGCTTGGTTTTTTCCGTTTTTTGGGAAGGATACATCGTACCCTTGAGATTCACGCTATTTTGAATATCTTTTGGCGGGGAAAAACACGAATTGCCTTTTTCCATGACTTGCTGGTTATTTTCTTCGCCTTTATCATTACTCGGGCGGCCACGTTTCCTTGAAAGATTCGCCTCTTCCTTTCTTTTCGCCTTCTCTATTTCCATTTTTTTCTCTTTTTACATTGTATCATGCTACTCAATGTCGGATGAATAACTTTGTGTTGAATTATCTTGGCGGCTTTTCTAGTCATTTTTTGGTGAACTTTATTGCTTGGCCTACCTTTCGTTATCCCTTTTTCCGGTTCCAAGACATTATCCTCGGTGTAAGATATAGAGGATTGGCCTCAAGTTGTGCATTAGAATTTGTTTTTGAGCTCGGTAAATCTTTCGGTACATTTCAGCAAGTTTTTTCCCATAACTTGTCTCCCAAATCTCTTCATCATCGGGCTCTTCATATGAGGGGGGGTCAAAATTTAATTGTTTCCAAAAATGATCAATATCCTCAAAAGGTATAACTCTATCTTCATACCCGGATATGTAGTGGCGACACAGTAGCCCCATAAATTCTTTCATTTGATAAACACATACTTCATACGATTTAACGGTCCAGTCTTCCATCAACTTCAGTTCAACCATCAATTTCTCAATGCACAATTAGGAAACCATGTATGTTAATTCCCGGAGCCATGAATTATCGTTGTAATATTTGTGTTTGAACATAAGATGTGTTCGAATGCCATTTTGATTTTTATGAGATCGGTTTCGAAATAGTCATCCATTGCGTGAAACACAACCAAATAGGTTCTTCTTCGATCGATGATGAGCCGACTCTGCCATACTTGTATATTGGTTGTTGAAGTGCTTGCTTTGATTTGTGAACGCATACAAAAACCTTTCCTTGTGAGGATCCAATAATTCTTTACGTAAATAGGCAATGACACTTGAATATTTGGGTCCCCAATACCCGATAAGCATTTTAAGATTAGCTTGGTACACGTCTTCGCTAATTGAACATGTCAAAGCATCCCATTCGTTGGAGAAACAAGTCTTCAATATTTCATTAGGTTCATATTATTTTTTAAAATCCTCCATTTTTTTGTCTTTTTCTTCCTCCGAAAGTTTAAAAAGCTTCTTTAGGTCAGTATGTGATTTGTAAACCCAAGTCCACAATGGGATTGAGGACTTGAGGACTTGACCCGGTGGGGATTTGTCCGATCCTAGATAAAATATCCAAAGATGAAAAGAAGAATGAGAAGATCAATAAGAGTAAAAGGTTGTTGATCAAGGATTCAAGACTAGCTTATTAAGAAAAAATGACAGTTTTATAGTAAAAAAAAATTTTAAAAAAAATCTATAAATAGAAAAGAAAAAAAAATTGAAAAGGGATTTTTTCATTCTCTTTATCTCTTTTTGGGAAAATGGGCATGTTGTACTAGTTTCTAAACCAGTGACTCAATTCCCACGATATGCATCTTTTATTTTCTTTTTTCGCCGTCTTCCCTCTTTCATCGGCACTTCTCACTCACAAATCACAGCTTTATACGCTCATTACCACTAGTCAACGCGGCACTACCACAGAATCGTCCTTTCTAATAATAGTAATAAAAAAACAACTCTCCGCTTACTGATCTGCTCGTACCCACTCTTCTTATCTCCGCCTCCGTCATCGCCGCTCAACTCACTTCACTACACCAGTTCCGCTCAACTACACCAGTTCCGCTCAACTCACTTCACCATATCAAATCCATTCAACTATACCAGTTCCCCTCTTCATTGCAACAACAATAATGGACTTCTTCACATGAACTGAATCCGAAGAGGAAAATCATCAGAAATGATTTGAAAAGATAATTGTAATATCCTAATAGTTTTATTTCGATCACAATTGATAAATCTTGGTTACAAAATTAATTTTCTGAAAAATGATTTTTAGGGTTTTGAGAACCCAAATCATCGATTTCGTCCAAATTTTTTGATCAATTTATAATTAGAACTTAGATCTGTAAGCATCTCATCTCGATCTTTCTTCTGAGATCAAAATCTTGAAAAAATCTCAACGAAAAATTTCTACGGTAGAAATCTCTTCATCTTTAACCTTGATTCAATATTGATTTTCAGTTCATAACTAACACATTTGTGTTTCTATTACCCATAAATCAAATTTGATTTACATTACATTTGAATTTTTGATCTCATTTAGAACTCATATCTGTTTTTGGTGGATTGAATGATCTCAAATCAAAGTCCATTTAGCATATTATAGAAGCAATGGCTGATGCAACATGATTATATGATATGAACTATGTATCTAATCAAATTTTATCTCAACATTGTCAGATTCAATAATCCACAGTATGTAGTAAAAGTGAAGCAGTGATGAGTATGAACAGATATTTCAATGAACTGAAATCTCAAAGAGAAGAAGCATCTTGCAGGATCATATGTTAAAGCAATGAACTCATACAAGATAAGTGTTCATTATCTCATTTTGATTTATATCTATAATCTTCAGAAATACCTTTAAATCTGGAGAATGATTCATATCCAAATCTTTGAATTATGAAAGTTAAGCTCTATCTATTACTTAAAATATGAGCATTATCTCGCGTATAAATCCTGTTCGAATGCTAGACAAGCACTAAATTGCCTTATAATGAGAAAAAATGTCTCATTTTAGCCAAGAGCATATTGAATCTTAGCTTGAATTGTCACAGATCTGTAAAACCTTGAGCTAGTTTGACTATTTATAGCCGTTGTTTGTGTATAAGAAGCTACATATGAGCTGTGAAATGCTTAGGGCAACTGTAACGGTGCGAATACCCTATCGACTAAAAACCAAATTTTGTTTGGTCTTTGGATTAAAAACCACAGCGGTAGGGGAGCAAATTTTACTCGCACGCTTTTCTTGTTAGCTGTATGATACAGGGCGTTGTCTTAGTGGGCCGAATATAACACGGACGGTTAGCTATCCTAACGTATGTTGTATTGTCGTTCACTTAGAAGAGCGCGGAACTATACGCTCATCCGAATGAGCGCCAAATATAATGCGCTCAGTTAACAATACGTATGATTGAGCGTCTAGTTGGGTGGCCGTATTACGAGAGACGGCTTCATAGAAGGTCGTAATAATTGTTGCGTCTAGTTGGGTGGCCGTATCACGAGATACGCTGTCGATGAAAGACGCTTATCTATGAAACGGACACCCACTTGACCGTTTTAATGTTTTGACAGTTGCTCTAAGTGAGCGTATACAACTTGGCAGTTTACCTAAGTGACCGTATAGAATCACGGCCAGTTAGGAGACCGATTCTCCATGGAGCGGCTCACTAAGGAACCGTGCGAAACAGGGGTGGCTTGGTAATTGACCGTATGGTAGGGTTTCACTATTTATAGTTATGTTTGGGATGGCTATGCACAATGCGCATTTGTAGTACATAGCAAAGAAAAGCACATTCAATTACTTGGTGTTTCATTACTTGGTGTTTCATGACATATATGCCAGTTAGGAGACCGTATATAATTAATGACTTACTTGGTGTTTCATTACTTGGTGTTTCATGACATATATGCCAGTTAGGAGACCGTATGTAATTAATGACTTACTTGGTGTTTCATTACTTGGTGTTTCATGACATATATGCCAGTTAGGAGACCGTATGGATACAAGGCGGCTTCCTAAGAAACCGTATGGTTGTATTTCGGTTTCTAGTAAGGCCGTATGAATCAGGCGGCTCCCTGAATAAACGTATACATCCCATACGATTTCCAGGAAGAACGCATATGGGTAGGAGTTCTTCTATCACACCGTATGTTTTGGACGGCATTTTATAGAAGCGCGGAAGTGTGAAGCGTCGAGCCAGAACACCGTGTAGTGAAGCGCTACTGTAATGTTTCGTAACTTCAAGGTCCGTTGTTGCAGCTAACCGTATTATGAGGCATATACTTAGCTGAGCATAATACCAGACGCTTCTCTAGGGATACTTCTGATATAAATACGCTTCTCTAGCTAAACGTATTTGGCATACACTATCTCACATGGCCGTGCGAGTATACTTAGAATTCGGAGAGAATTCACTCCGATACTGTAGCAAATCTGGAGTAAAACACAAATATGCTCTCCCGTTGCGGCTGCAAACTGGCGAGTAAAGAGAAAATTTTCTCTTCTCTCTTTACTCTACTCGCCCGTTGCAGTTACTCTTAGTCCCCTAGCCAAAACATTCTGAGTTATCTATAATCTCTAGCTAGGAACTCTGAAAATTGTTTTTCTTAACTGTTATATACTTTGTTTATCTCGTTTAAACATGTTAAGTATATCCTAATGCTTCTAAATTTATCGTTAAATCCTACCAAATTTACCTTAAATGATTTATCTGAATGTTCATTTGTCGAATTTCAGAGTTAAGCATGTTTGAACACAAATGGAGTTTAATCATCTTATCTTTAGCTCGTGGCTCGTTACACCACCTTTTCCTTGGACGGTAAAACTGCTGAGCTGCAACAAAAGAGCAGGAGCTGAACTGCAATACCTAGTTCATGCGAAAGATAGTTTTCTTCTAACTTGAACTATATTTAAATCCTGAAAACACTCTATTGTTAAAGGCAAGCTTTTGAAAAACCGCATTATCTTTGAGTAGATTTCTTATTTATCCAGTAGCGTTACTCATGAAATCTGGTGGATTTTTAAAAAAGTATGATAATTCACCTTGAATCTGTACTGTATCCATTGATCCAAAATTTTAAGTCAGATTTGATTCATGTAATCAATTATATATCAAACCTATTTAACACTGAATTTCTTATTTCAAGCATGAGTACATGTCTGTAAATATAATTATCTAGGAATATTACATCATGAACTCTTTAGCTGACTATACTGTCTTGCACTTGCTATGAACATCATTCAGTGGTATAGCCTAATCTCATACCCTAGCTCAAAACTGATGCATACTGTCCATCTTCTTGAATTGAACCTGATATCATGGATCTTGAATTGAACATGATATCATGCCTCCATCCCAATCTAGGAAATTATGACCGCGGTGGTGGGAATGGCTTAAGCGGCCTCCACCCCAGTCTAGATAACTATAAAATGTATCAACAACGAGGGAGGCAATGGGAATTTCGCCCTTTGTCCGAACAAATATGGTCACAAGAGCGGAAGAGGAAAAAAAGCCTCTGTTTGACCGAGTCAATACTTAACACCGATGTTACAAGAGCGGCAGAGGGAAAAACGTCCCTGTTCGACCAAGCTAGCACCCAACACCAATGGTCACAAGAACGGCAGAAGACAAAGCGCCCTTGTTCGATCAAGCTACCACCCAGCATTAATAAGCATAAAAATTAATGGTTGCGGCGGTGAGAATGGATTAAGCGGCCTCTATCCGAGTCCAGACAATTATGACTGCGGCGGTGGGAATGGCTTAAGTTGTCTTCATCCCGGTCCAGAAAAATTTATGACTATGGCGATGGGAATGGCTTAAAACGGCCTTCATCCTATTCCAGACAACTAGGACTACGACGATGGGAACGGCTTAAAGCGTCCTCCATCCTAGTCCAGACAACCAAGACTTCGGCTGTGGGAATGGATTAAACGGCCTTCATCCCTTTCCAGACAAATTTATGACTACAGAGATGGGAACGGCTTAAAGCGGCCTCCATCCTAGTCCATACAACTATGACTACGACGATTAGAGCGACTTAAAGTGATCTTCATCCTAGTCCAAACAATCAGGACTTCGAAGGTGGGAATGGCTTAAGCAGCCTCCATCCTAGTTTAAATAATTATACGCTCCTTCCACAGAGAAGTCAGAACCATTTTTTCCATAATGAAGTAAGAGTTGCATCCATAATAAAGACAGAGCCGCTCCTTCCACAGAGAAGTCTGAGTCGCTCCTTCTATGTAACTATGAACTATGAAACATGAAATAAACCGGCCTTGATGCCGAGGGGAGTATGAATATGCAATAAGATATGCAATAAGTCGTCCTCGATGCCGAGCGATATGAACGAGTCATCCTCGATGCTGAGCGTGATAAATAAGCCGCCTCGATGCTGGGCGAGACATGAAAGAAGTCCGCTCCTTCCACAGAGAAGTCATAGTTGCTCTTTCCATTGTAAAGTAAGAGATACTTCCATAATAAAAACAGAGTAGCTCCGTCCACAGAGAAGTCTGAGTCGTTCCTTTCACATAGCTGTGAACTATGAAACACGAAATGAGACGGACTCGATGCCGAGCGGGTTATGAATATGTAATAAGCTAACCTTGATGCCGAGCGGGAAAGGAATAAGCCGTCCTCGATCCTGAGTTAGGAGATTAAATAAGCCGGCCTTGATGTCGAGCGAGACATAAATTGAGCCAGCCTCGATACCGAGCGAGATAAACGAGACGGCCTTGATACTGAGCAAGATAAATGAGCCGGCTTTGATGCCGAGCGAGACATGAAAAAAGCCCGCTCCTTCCACAGAGAAGTCAGAGCCGTTCTTTCTATAGTAAAGTAAGAACTACTTCCATAACAAAGACAGAGTCGTTCCGTCCACAGATAAATCGGAATCGCTCCTTTCACATAGCTGTGAACTATGAAACACGAAATGAGACGGCCTCGATGCTGAGCGGGATATGAATATACAATAATGGCCTCGATGCCGAACGGGAATGGAATAAGCCGGCCTTGATGCCGAGCTAAGAGATTAAATAAGCCGGCCCCAATGCTGAGCGAGACATAAATTGAGTCGGCCTCGATGCCGAATGAGATAAACAAGTCGGCCTTGATGCCGTGCGAGATAAATGAGCCGGCCTCAATGTCGAGCGAGACATGAAAGAAGCCTGTTCCTTCCATAGAGAAGTCAGAGCCGCTATTTCCATATTAAAGTAAGAGTTACTTCCATAACAAAGATAAAACCGCTCCTTCTATATAGAAGTCAGAGCCGCTTCTTTCACAAAGAAGTTGGAGTTACAATACACTCATTCCACATAGAAGCCGGAGCCGCTCCTTCCATAATGAAGTCAGGGCTACTTCTTCTACAGAGGAGTAGAGTTACATTCAATTGTGCTGCTCTCTCCTCTTAAAAAAAATAACAAAATAAAAAATCAAAAGTCAAGGACTCAAGGTGCTTTCATAATAAAACATCCATAGTCATACGCCGAGTTCGCAACACTTCATCCGAAAATACAGAATCATTATTTATCATTGTATTAGTAAATAAAACTGGGGAAATTGAAAATCCAAATTAACTTGGGATAACACGATAGCGCGTTATCACAACTCGTTTTCTCAACCTTTAACTTGTATACCAAAGCGCTTCAAAGGGAATGAGTAATAAGCAATATCCAACACACCGCTTCTCAAAATAATTTTCTACATTACGAACTACCTGGCATTTGACTCATCCACGTAGTGGGTAATATCGTTTGACTAGTACAACGATATAATCCTATAACGGTTAGCGCTAATATCAAATACAACTTACAGGCCTTAACACAAACATTCATTGCGTCAATACTGGATAATATGTGTTCGATCGTTAAATCCATGAGAATCACCTTTAACGTCGCTATAATTAGCACAATAGCCCTTCAGGCCATGACCTCCATAGTCAAAAAGTCGATCTTTAAAAATACGTTAAGCAAAATCGGATTCAATTAAAAGCCAGGAAACTTATGATTTTTGAAAGATATGAGTGTAACCTTATTGGCGCCCTCTTTTACAGATCGATATGACGGTTGAACACCATCTTTCTTATCATGTAAAGCTTTCCTCTGATTGGACGTCAAATTATATATCAATACCGGTACCTCACATGGCATATGCAAGTACGTTAAACATTAAAATCAATCGGGCATGATTTAATAAAACTGATGCAAAATCTATTCGCTTTGATTCATGTGGACTATATTATAGACCCGCCAATTCTATCGGAGTTTTCTTCCTTTATCACATATTGTGCTAAGGATACTCTGCTCCTACTTGCATAAATCTAGTTAATTCGTACTTCAACGATATACATTCCTTTGAGTAATATTTCATCAACTGGTATGACTGTTGATGAGCTTACGCCTCCTCAACAGTCAGGGGATTAATTTTGATACATGAAAATTGACTACTTGGACAGAAGGTCATTACGTGATTTGTAAGCCCAAGTCCACAAAGGAACTGGGGACTTGAGGATTTGACCATGTCCGAAAAGGGACTTGGTCCGACCCTAAATATAATATCCAAGGGTAATGAGGAGAATGAGGAGATCAAGGGGAGTAAAAGATTGTTGACCAAGGATTCAAGGTTAGCTTATTAAGGAAAAAGTGGCAGTTTTGTAATAAAGAAGGAGGTAAGAAAGGAAAGTCTATAAAAGGAAGAGGAAGTGGGTATTTGGAAGGGGGTTCTTTCTCTCTCTTTCTCTCTCTTCTTGGGGAATTGGTCCTACTGCGGATAGGACTAGCTCTCATACTACTCTCTCATTTTTTACCCCTAAAACAAATCTCATATTTGTTGGTCTTGTAGGTGCAATCCATTATAAGAACTTGCGGATAGCATTGAGCCAATCGGACGAATTCCGGGTGAGCAATGAAAAGATGTATCACTTGTCCGAACTCATCCAACTTCTTTTTATCCATGTAGTTGTTGTTGGATGCTAACCACATCACTTGTTGCATCACCAACCTACCTTGCAAATTATTTTTCCTCAAAAGGTTTCTCGCGTTGTAGATAGTTCGTATGGTGGACTTGTTATTCTCGTCATCCACCTTCAATTTTCTGAGAATCTTAATCGGTATCATACGTGTTCGCGATATTGTATATACTTCCACGAGTTCTTTTGGCTTTAGCCTTGTGAATTTGACATGCCCGTGAAGATCATGTGGACGTGGGTGGTTATGATGATAATCCATATTCTTATTCATACTCCAATGTTGTTCATGTTTGTTGTAGTTGAAAACAATCTTGGAGGGGCATTTTGTTTTCTTCGTTTTACCCTTATTCTTTATCCTGGTTTTTCTCTTATACACAAAACCTTTCTTAACCTTACTTGCGCCTAGCCCACTTCTCTCACAAACCATTTAAAACCGGTCATCTCGACTTTGTTGTCCACAAACTAGCATGCAATTAATTTTGATTCCTTTTCCTCATCCCAAGACCTTGCTTCCAATTTATATTTCCATGTCTGTATGGTTGAAAGATCAAGAATAAAGTTAGTAAAGGTATCACTTAATAATGAAAGTGATTTTTATTATCTACCAAGTCATTTTGAAAGTGATTTTTATTATCTTCATGAATAATGAAGTTTGTCGTAGGTTGATCGTCCATTGGTACAGGTTGAGCAATAATGATCTATAAGAATATCGCGAGGTTAGATGACCACAAAAAAAATTTACATATGGGTTCGACTGATTAGATAGTCATATTTCTAGCCGAACCACTAGTACAAATTTGGGCTTCCGTGACAGTTCAAAATTCTTAATCATGACAGTTCAAGAAATAACTGTCACAAAAGAATAAGCTACGAGATATACGCGACAGTTTCTTATAAAAATTCACACTAATAATGGTACAAAACTGTGACAGTTTATTAACTGTTACTTAATAATTATACCATGACAGTTTTTGTAGAAAACTGTTAGTGTATATTAATGTACAATAACAGTTATAAACTGTTACGATTCTTAAGCAATAGCAATAGTTTTATATAAGAACTGTTATAGATGTGTACAGCTATATATGACAGTTTCTGTCAATTAAATTCATTTTCATTTATACTGACAGTTTTGATCAAAAACAGCATTGTTAGTTTTAGTTCTTAGTTAGTTTTAGTAGTGGGTCTCTTCCCCTCTTATCTCATTTACTTTAAAAGAAGATTTCTCACCCAAAAAATATCAGACAAATCGCATCTCAAGATTTCTCACCCAAAAAAATCAGGCAAATCCCATCTCTCTCTTCTCTTGGTTTTTTCTCTTACAAAAATCTGGGTTTACTTCAATCAACACAAAACAGCTCTGTTGTTAGGTTAGGGTAAAAAAAAGGGATTTTCATTTACTCTTAGGTATTTTAGATCTGGGTTTTATATGCACTAAATCTCTGAATCTTTTTTGTCCAATAAGTATGTTGCATCAGTAAACTTTGGGTATTCAAAGTTTGGAGTTTTATGATGCAATCATCATAGTGAACATTCTTATCACTCTCAATTTCACCGTGAACTCACACCATGAACACTTTCTCTCCCAGCTTTAATTTCAGTTTTCCCCTAAAAGGTCCCCATCTTATCAATTTTCTATTGACAAAGAAAATCCATTTGATTCTGAGATAGTAATGTCTTCGATTGATAATCTAGAGTTGAACATTCAATTTTGATTGGAAGGTAATTAATTTGTTTCTTATTTTACCAGATCTAATTTTAGGGTTCAATCACTAGGTTTTGTAACTGATTTGGCAAAGAAAGAAGTCTGATTAAGTTTTACCATTTTGTTCTCAGGATTTGATGCAAATAAATAATGAGTAGAGACTGTATAGTTCGCCTGAATTGATTGGTTCAAAAGATGTTGCTGCTACAAAAGTGAGTTGATTATATTCTCCTTCATAAATCAGAACATTATTGTAGTTGAACGGAGCTACAAATTCAAATTCTACATTTCGATATTACTTTCTTACTTTGTTTCATGGTTTTTTTTTTTAATGAATTTTAGTTGTTTGCGGAAATGACTTCGTGAATATAGAGTCGAATATTAGTTATACATAAATTTTTCAGTCTGATACTAATTTTGCAGTTTAATGCACCCGATCATTATGTTGGAACTCTTGATTTTCTTTTCTTTTTTAAAATATAGTTTTAGGGTAACTTTTATAATTTGATATTGTTTGTTTTAGGTTAACTATTCACCTAAATTTCATTTCTTCTTTGTAAAAACAAAAAATTCCAATTTTTTCAATTAGGGTTTGTAAAAAATAAATAAATCATGTTTGTTTGATTGAAAGGTTAGGGGTTTCGATTTGTGATTGGGATTTGGTTAAAGGGTTCAAAAAAAGGTTGGATTTATATTGATGATGGCTGTACCAATGATTGCACTATATGCAAGTCCACTAAGTAGTGTTGTTTCTCATCCATGTTCAATTAATTCTCATTCTAATTTTAATTCATATGAATTGATGAATTCTCGTTGTTGTTTATCATCTCCATCATCTTCATCTTCTTCATTACATAAACCTGTAATTGGTGTTCTTTCTTGTTTATTCAGCTCTAATTCTGTGAGACATAATGGAGGTGTTGTTGTTAGTAGTGGTGGTGGTTGTAATGACTTAGGGATAGATTTAGGATCTTTATTTAAGTATAACAGTAGTAGTAGTAGAGATCATCATTATCATCATAGTCATGTATCTGTGTTTCAAGGTCCTGTTTCATGTAGTAGTGTTAGTTCTTCTTCGTCCTCGAGGAGTTCTCCAATGAGAAATTCATCTTCTTCAAGTGGCTTGTTTAATGGGTTTGTGAGAAATGCTTTAGATTCTGCTTGTCTTGATTATGATTTCACCAAGTTTTAACATAGAAGATTCTACTTTTGCTACTACTACTGGTCTTGTTGATGAGCTTACTTTTAGTATGGAAGGTAATTTTAGTGTTGTTGATCCATATGCTAAAGAATTACTAGTGAATGCTCAATCAAGGCATAAGATTTTTTATGAAGATATTTTTGTTAAAGCTTTTCATGAAGCTAAGAAAGCTCACCGAGGACAGGTAGTTTTGGTGATCCTTGTGGGAAGTTTTTTAAATTTTGTGTACAGATTTGATTGTGGGTTTTGAAAATGGTTGTGGTTTTCTTTTGTTATGTTTCAGATGAGAGCAAGTGGTGATCCATATTTGCAGCATTGCGTTGAAACTGCTATGTTGCTTGCTATGATCGGCGTTAATCCTACGGTGGTTGCAGCTGGGTTACTTCATGATATACTTGGCGATTCTTTTATGAGTGTTGATTATATTGTTAGTACCTTTTGGGATGGAGTTGTTGATCTGGTTAAAGGGGTACGTTTACTTTTACTTCTCAATGCTAAATGTTTATTGCATAATTTGCATTGTTTTATTCTTCTAATTATGTTAATTTTGTTTGTTTTGTTGGAGAATTGAATAATCGGCCAATGTTTGATTGTTTACCTGACAATTGCTATGTGAAATAGGATTAACACATGAAGGATGATTTTTAGTCTTTGAGGCTTCCCTTTAACTATTTCTTATTTTGCAGAAACTTTCATCTCTTGTGATGTATCTATCATGAATTTCTTTCTAAAACTAAAGGTGTTTTTTGTCCGTTAGAATATTATTTATGTATGCAACTGACTTGATAGATAGTGAATCAATGATCGAGGTGGTGTTTAATATGCTTCACTTTTTATTTTCTGTTAGCTTTGTTTAACTTGTGTCCTAAAGTGCTTATGTTTCTATGCTCTTTCTAGTTATCAAAGATGAGCCATCTGAGCAAGTTTGCACGTGAGAATAACACTGCAAACAAAACTGTTGAGGCAGATCGCTTACATACTATGTTTCTTGCAATGGCAGATGCGAGGGCCGTTATCATCAAACTTGCAGATCGTATGCATAATATGATGAGACTAGAAACTTTGCCTCCGGCCAAGCAACAGAGGTTCGCGAAGGAAACTTTAGAAATTTTTGCTCCGTTGGCCAATCGCCTTGGGATCTCCAGTTGGAAGGATCGCTTGGAAAACATGTGCTTCAAGTATCTCAAACCAGACCAGCATGATTTACTGTCGTCCAAGCTTGTGAAGTCCTTTGATGATAAATGATTACTTCTTCAGTAGAGAAATTGAACAAGCTCTCAAGGATGGAGCAGTTTCTTACCACGTTTTATCCGGGCGACACAAGAGCTTTTATAGCATTTATTCCAAGATGATCAAGAATGTTCTTTTTCCATTTACCATATATTCATCCCTAAAATATATTTTAGTGTTTACGTCCTATTTTAGTATGATGAACTGATATGCATCATTTTTGGTCATTAACATTCTGTTAATCCTAGGAAGAAGCTAACAACGGATCAAATCCACAACATACATGGGCTAAGAGTGATTGTTGAGAACGAGGAAGACTTTTATACAGCACTTAAGATTGTTCATCATCTATGGCCTGAAGTGCCTGGAAAGTGTAAAGATTACATAATCCACCCCAAATTCAACGGGTACGAGTTATATAAGTGTGGCAATTTTAATTAATTAAATTGAAAGACCGTAAAAGTTTGCTGATACTTATAATATTTATTTATTCATATCTTCAGGTATCAATCTCTTCATACTGTGGTAATGGGGGAAGACATGTTTCCTCTGGAGGTTCAAATCCGAACAAAGGAGATGCATTTACAAGCTGAGTGTGGATTTGTTGCTCACTGGAGGTATAAGGAAGGTGACAGTGAATATTCCTCATATGTACTTCAGATGGTAGAATGGGCACGGTGGATAGTCACTTGGCAGTGTGAGACCATGCCAAAAGAACAAACTTCTTCCTTCGGTGATGCTGATTCCACAAGGCCACCTTGTCATTTCCCTTCACATTCAGATGACTGTCCCTACTCTTATGCACCTCAATGCACCCAAGATGGACCTGTTTTTGTCATCATGATGGAGAATGAAAAGGTTCGCACAGCTTTTTATTTTTTGGCTTTAGAAAACTTCACATTTAGTGACATTCTTCTTTGTTTCATGTTGCCTTAAATTTAATGAGGATTGAATGTTATTTGCAGAGTCAAGTATGATCGATGATACGTGTTTCCAGGTACGTATGTGTCCATCAGCAATAATATACAACATGTCTATTGTGTATGGACTATGGAGCTTCATACCTTCATCAATGCAATACTCTCATGTTGCTGCATTTGTGAGAATTAGCTATAACATTCATTGTGGTGGATGCTACAGGTTTGTCTTGTTTTGTGTGGCATATTCCATTAAGATTACAAAATCCAAAGTCTGTAGTTAAACTTCTAACTCAACAAGTATCTGAGATGGACTGTGACAACTATATGACCAAGTTCTCTGCATCCTAAAATGAATTTTTTTAAGTAGTTTATGGATTTGTTTGTTTGTGTACATAGGTGAATAGAGCTTGGGTTGGTTATGGACAAGCTTCTGAAGGTACCATCAAGAGTAAGATTCATTGGTAAATTCTGTAACTCCATTACTCGATTTTTTGTGTATTGAAATCTATTTACTGAAAATGGGGTGTCATTTTCAGTATTAAATTTATATATTGAGTTGTCAATTGATACGAACCCCAATTTAGGTGGGCGACATATTACCTTACTGACAAAAGAGTTTTAACAGTTCAATCGATGTGTGAATGAGATTGAAAAAGTACAAAATTCACTTAAGGTTTGTGAAATATTCAACTTTTGTTGTTATTATATTCTTTTACTTTTTAAGTATCAACCTGAAAATCATCAAACAATATGCATCTAGCCCAATTATTATCTCTGACTTAAAACTTGGGCATGAGGATCCAATTGTTAAACAATGTTTACCTTATTCTTAGGAGCACTGCTTTGTCCAATAAAAAAACCGAGTCATGAAAATTGAGAAACTATAAAATTGGAATATGTATGGTTAATCAAAATATGAAACTCTTTAACAACAAAATTGGAATCATAGATGGGTTATTTCAAAAAATTTAACTGTGAACTTACGGCTATCATTTCTATGAACTGTGAACTTCCACTGAGAATATGTGTGTCTGAAATTATGATGCTGTAAATAAATGTGGATTTTGTTTATATTCTGGGACATTTTGAAGTATTAAAAAAGTCATTTATGGTATTTTTAGAGAGACAGGTTCAGCTAGAATGTATTGTGAGGTGTTCGAGGAAGGTACGAGTTGCATCTGTTATGTGGTAGTCTCTAGTTTTATTTTGTACTAGTGATTTTAAGTTATTTATTTCTGTAGTTTTTACTGCTGATTTTTTCTTCTAGTACTAACATTCATTATTGTTTTACATTCCTACTCGATGGTCCTGGTTTATGTGTTGTACTTTCTAGGTTACCCTTATTCAGCTTGATCCATTCCTACTTATATAATAGGCGAGCATTTCATGAGTGTATGTAAGTAACATATATAGTATTATCTATTGCTAATGATTGAAGCATTGGCTGAGTAGTGAGTATATTGTGTTATGTTAGCTTGTTTTGTTAGTTCACGTTAACAATGTAACCAGACTCGTACCTGAAAAGTTGGAACTAATACTTTTTAACTATCTAAGGGATGTTTTTATAGCACCTATCTAGATGAGAAGCTTCTTTGATGATATTAGATAGTTGGATGGTATCCTTTTGCCGGTAAGTATGCGAATTTGACAATACATTGTTGTTCTGCAGTATGCGTGGATTATGAAAGGCCATTATTTTTTTCCACGCCAGATTGGTCGATGTGCTGTAATAGGAAACTCAGTAGATCTTCTGAAAGCAACGTTTGCGAAGGAGATAGATGCATGGTTATGATGCTGTAATCACTAAGAAGAGAAAATGGTGCACCTATTCAGGTATATTTGTCTCTCATGTAGAACTTAATAGTACCTATGAATGAAGGACATTTCCTTAGTCTTGCTTAAGCTTTTGATGGTTGCCTCGATAATTTGGATGATTGCAAATTTGCATCCTTTCAGGACAAGGTACCACTCAGAATATCGAAAAGGGCATACTCCACATCATGGTAGGGCGTACTACCAGATGATGCTTAGGAGTAAGTACTGATAAAATTTCTTATTTCCATTCTCCGGTAAATTTTTATCCTAGGTTATCTACTCATATTCTCCGTCTCCTTCTACACTTCATGCACAAGAGCGTCTGGCTTAGATATAGTGATGTACTATCGTGAAATTTTCTGCCCTACCCGTTGTTCTGTGACTTAACCTTCAGCAATATGCCTGTCCAAAACAGGGTTAACTTGTTTATATGTTTCAACTTCTTTTCTTGCTCATTTTATCGATTGTTGTTTTATTGTTAATTTACATATGTTGTGTAATTGGAAGTATCTTTTTTATGGGTTTTGGAGATGCAAAATTAGATCAGAGGATTCTATAAAATATGGTAATGCATACATGCAGTGTACTGTTGTACTTGTTACTTTCCTCTGTTCATTTGCCTGACTATTTCAATATGTAAAGCTTCATGTGTTTGAGATGATGAAATGTGGATATCATTTAGTTTTTATGCATCTTTTGTTTGTTGCTTCTCTTATGTAAGTTTGGAGAATGCTATGGAATTAGAGCTAACACTGTTATTAAAATGATTTTATTGTTGTTGTAGTGCAGAAGGGAAAGAAGTGGACAAGTGACTTCAGCATTGAGGTATGTGATTACAATCTCAATGAATATCTAACATATTTATTGCACAATACTTGTACATGCATGAACAGTAGAGAAAGGATTGCTTTCAATTTTGTCCATATTTTGCTTTTCTCGGATGAGTTTATTGTTTGTGGATATTGATTTGATTAAGCAATGATAAGTACTTGAGATGTTAGTGGTGTCGCCGAATTTAATTAACTTAGTCGGGCTTCACAAATATGTTGTTTTAAGACTTCGACTTAAATCATTTGAGTAAAGGCATGGTATTGGATGTGTGTACACTAAAATGTACCTAATTACATTGGTCTCTGTTTAGAAGTATGAGATTCTAGCTCAGTTCATCTGTATTGTTGTATCTGTTGGTTGGTGGTGCTAGTTAGGTCTTTCGTTTATAGGTGGTAAATATTAGAAATGAATGTTGAACGTTGAAACTATATGAAGGGCTTAAGTATTGCTGATCCATATATTTCTACAATATTATCCTTGATTATGTATAGTTCAACTCATCTTGTACTAAATGGTGTTTGTATGATAGTGCTTGTGCGATTGTTGTACATCCATACAGGTCTAATATCCATATAGTATAGTAGACAATAATGATATTGTCTTATGTAGTCTTACATGGATTCTGTTTTTGTTTTCTCTGTGATAGTTGAAAGTGAAATCTCTTTTGACTTTGTCGATGTCCTTTTGTTTGTAATATCTGTGAAAGATCAGCACTTAAGCTCAATTAGAGTTCCATCTGAACTTCGACTTGTTTGTAATAGGTTAACTAGGAAATATCTGCAAGTTCCTTTTGTTGTTAGTATGATGCAGGCACACAAATTCTTCTAATAATGGAGAATACAAGACCTCCTACAATCAAGAAGCAGCGGAAGCTACTTTTAGAACATTGAAGTTCAAGAAATCTGAGGTAGTGGAAGCTACTTTACAATATTAGAGTTCAAGAAATATTTTTTATTGTAATGAAAAAAATGATATAATTTATTTATTTTATCTCATTTTTTGTTGTATCATTGTGTTGAACAAGGTATTTATAAAATATAATTGTTTTTTAGCTTTATCTTTCAATTTAAAGTATCGTCAATAATTATAACATTAACTCACTGCTAAAACTCATTATATGATGACTGTTGTATGAAAAACATGCTACTGAAATGAGTGTACGATGACAGTTTCACATAAAAAGTGCAATTGAAGAGGGTTTACAATGACAGTTCTTTTTAAAAATGAAAACTGCTACTTTAGTATAAGAAATTGAGTAATTGATGACAGTTTTATGAAGAAATTTTCATCTTAATCTAAGAAGTTAAGTTTTTAATGACAGTTTTTATGGAGAAACTGTCACCTTAGTAAAAGAAATTAAGTTATCCATGACCGTTTTTATGGAAAAACTGTCACCTTAGTAAAAGAAATTAAGTTATCCATGACAGTTTTTATGGATAAACTGTCACCTTAGTAAAAGAAATTAAGTTATCCATGACAGTTTTTATGGATAAACTGTCACCTTAGTAAAACAAATTAAGTTATCCATGACAGTTTTTATGGAGAAACTGTCACTTTAGTAAAAGAAATTAATAAATAAGTTATCCATGACAGTTTTTATGGAGAAACTGTCACCTTAGTAAAAGAAATTAAGTTATCCATGACATTTTTAGTTAGAAATTGTTATTATATATTGTCAACAATGACAGGTTTATGAAAAAACTGATACTAATAATTATGATTCCGTGACAGTTTCTTATAGACCCTTTCGTAACATAGCCTTTAATGACAGTGCAATAATTTTTTAAAACTGCCACATAACTATTTCGGTGGCAGTTTTGAAATGTCATGGAAGCCCAAATTTGTACTAGTGAACCTTTAGCTTCAGAAATTTCGGCTGATCCGATATTCAAATTTTCAGCCAAACAAAGGGCCTATTGTTATTTAAGAAATTCAATATGCTTCGGCTAATTCGATATTCTAGATTTCAGCCGACCCATGACACTTGTGTATTCGTAAATTTCTAACTATAAGTTCGGCTGATTCAAAATTTAGCCGAAAAACTCACTGATGCCCACGAAAAAAATGTTCGAAATGTTCGGTTGGTTATTGGAACCAATTTTTAGCCAAACTTAAAATTGTCCCTTAGCGCCAAATTACAAATACAAAGTTTGGCTGATAATGGGTGCTCCGAACTGTTCTTGAGCATGTAGTTCGGCTAGTATAGTTTCAGCCGACCTTAAACCTGATAAGCCGAACCCTTTAAAAAAATCCATCTTTCGATGAATTCAACCTATAAAAACGAGATTAAACCTTATCTAAGACCATAACGTAGTGTTATTAGCAATGGGTTCTTCAACCATTTATTCATCTTCGGGATTTGGCTCATAAAAATCTTTATTTTGAGCTTCAAGTAGAGTTTGTGTTTGAGTTTGTGAAAAATCATTCTCATAAACCGAAAAATCATCCATATCAGGATCTCCATCGTAGTTGATGTGTATTTTCTGAGCTTTATGTGATGAAGATTCGTGCTCCTCATTTAATCATGCATTTTCATCAAAAACCCTAGGTTTTTCTTCACTTCTTGTTCTACTTCTCTTGGATAACAATTTTTCCCAAAAAAAAATATTTCCTCACTAATTATAACTTTTAAAACCAATAATTAAATTAATTACTAATCATTATTATTAACCATTAATGATTAACTATAAGTCTAATCATTATTTATTAGATACTTGTGATTAATATTAGTTTCAATAGCATAAGGGTAATGTGGATATTATCAAAAATCGGTGGATAAGGCTTTAAGAATTACTCCTAGTGATCTTATTCTGTCACTATATGGTATAGCCACTAAAAAAATCTATATGCCCAAACCAGGGTTCTTTTCTTCCGGGCAAATTTGTGCAGTAAAATTAGATTTGTTTTCTAGACCCAAATTTTATCACTGACCCTCATTATCCAAAAGTTGTCGCGTTGAGCCAAAATTTACTCCACGATCCAAAGTTGTCTGGAGACAAAAAATTTGCAGCATTATCTATTTCGTAACTCTGAATTTCCATCATTATCTAAATTAGTCATTGGGATGGATCCTATGTACCTGGGAAATCAATTTATTTGTCATTTATGATGCCATTATGTAACTGGCTAAATGGCAAATAAAACTGGTAAAATGGTAAATTTGTTACTTTGTCCATTGAGGTAGAGTCTTAACCGCTCGTTAAAAACTTAACCGCATAATATATATGATTAAGTAACATACGGTTGAATACATGGATCTTGATACATTGGACCTCTATAGAAGGATGCTACAGTCATAAGTTAGTTATTTCAATTCACCTTATTTCTTAGTTGAAGTTTGAATTAGTCAGGTTAGTTAGTAGTGTTTTGAATAAGCCCGGAACGTGTCAGTACACTACAAGAAAAATGGGTTTAAGCGGCATATCGTTTTAAGTCGCTTAAAGCCCTTTTTGAGTCTCTATAACCGTTATAGCGATTAAAAGTGGCACTCGCTCCGTTGGTTGCCCAAATCCATGTATGTCAAAGCCTTGAGCGACCAGGCAGTCGCTCTAGCAATCAACCAACTTACCTAAAGCGAGTACTCTTCTCATTGTTTAACATTTATACCAACTACAATGGAGCAAGTAAAACTCTGATCGCTTAACATGTAGACCAACCAATATAGTAAGTAAAATACTAATCGCTTCAGATATACATACCATTCTAAAGCAAGTAAAATACCTAGTTGATAGATACATGGAACAAATCGTCGTGAAATTGCTTGGTTAAGGTTTTAGGCGACCAAATAATTTTGCTCGATAAAAGCGATTTCTTATTTTGATTGGCCTGAAGTTAGTTGCTTAAGTTTTTAAGCTACGAATTTTTTTACTCTCTAAAAGCGATTTGTGACTTAGGAGCTATTAAACTACCTAGTTGGAAGATACATGGAACAACTTAACCTGAAGTTGCTTGGTTAAGGTTTTAAGCGACCAAATAACTTTGCTCGCTATAAGCCTAATGATTGCTTAAGTTCTTAAGCTACCAAATTTTTTTACTAAGTTGGTTGCTTAAATTCTTAAGCTATTAAATGTTTTTGCTCGCTAAAAACAAATCAGATAATCTTAAATTATAATTATAATTATAAATTAACCTTAAACGTTATCACTAATTAAGATTATATAATACTAATTAAGATTATATAATTATAAATGAATAACAAAATCAAATTAAAATTAATATAGAAAACAATTATGAACAAAATCAAAATCTTAATTGATCAACTTTATTATTACTGAATTCAATTTACAGCATCTTTTGGTCAAAAAAATTACAATCATTTTTTACAGGAAAAAAAATAATTTCATTTATAATTCCATCAAACACACTTTAATTTTAAACCTAAAGATGAGGAACACCATTGATACAACTACTTCAACTTTGAAGCACCCATCATGGTTCTTTAAATCTCATTGTACAAAGCTAAAAAACACTTCAAGATTCATACTAATGCAACCTTATACCACTTAATCTGTTTTTTAGCTTTGCTTTTGAGATCAATAGAGTGAGTACTCATTCCACATCTAGTTCATGTTGATCTCTCAAGAAAAAAGGTGATAAACTTGGGTCCTGCATATACGAACAAACAAACAAATACAAAGAAGCTCATAACTAATAAGAATAAGTAGCATTAACCCTGAATTGGACACACAATAACATCAAGAACTGAATCAAGAAACCAAATAATAAAACTGGACATTTTGATACCTTTTTTTTTTCAAACATACCCTTCAAGCTCAGTGGAGTAAAACTTTACCTGATTTATCCATTCCAACAAAAATAATCAGTTGGATACTTAAGTTTTAAAATGGATACTTAAGTCACACATACAACAATTGTTTGTTCTATTCTCTGTACATATATTCAAGCAGTTTAACTGAGAATTCATAAGTTTTGAAGAAGACTCATGCAAAACTAAAATTCCTAAGTTTGAGATAGCATATAAAAGTCACAGAGGATAAACCAGAAGAGATAGCATTTTAGATAAAAACTAACAAAAACAGGACTCACATAACAGTCTTTGCCTTCTAATGCAGCAGACTGCTGCATTTGAAGCAGAATTGGTGAACATGATAGATCCAATGCGACAGCAGCTATGCAGTATCTTCAAATTAAAGGTTTCTGTCTCATTCCCATTGCTCTTGCAGGAGCCATCTCTTCCAAGAAAGAAGCAGCATCAAGCCCAGACTCATCAAATTAGAAAGAATACGTACTTCACCAATGGCCATCTTCCTCACAACAGCAACCCACCTTGTGCCAATTCAAATGGTCATAATTTTTCTCCTAACTGGAACACAATGCAAAGACAAAACACTCTTAACAACGGTTTTAACAGAGATGTTAAACAAGAAGATTCGGAAAATGCAAGAGTATACAAAATTTATATTAGTCCATATACATTTTAAAACTTAAGTATTCAATTAAACTTAAGAATGTTAAAACAAAATAGCAAGGAAGTCCCCACACCTGAAGACAACGAAAATATCACAAAGTACAGCTGAAAGAGAAGACTAAGTTGAGAGCTTAACACCCATGTAGGAAAGCAAAATAAGGGTTAACTAATGCACATGTATCACATTGGAGATTCGCAATGAGAATAGTTGAACTTAAAGACAGGTGTGCTTTCGACTCATAGGTCAAATGCAACAATACTAGAGAGATTGCACTGTAGTTAACCAGAGCAGAAAACTCACAGCTATAAATAAACATTACCAGTACAACTCTCAAAACAAGAAAACCTTTAACCTATATAACAGGAAAATGGACTACATATACAGGACAAGCTCAGGATAACCAATCTATACAGACATGCTTAAAAATTTATAATGAAATGGAGAATGAAAGAAACACTGGATTTCTAAACAACTAGAGTTCAAGGATCAACATCATGAATCTATCCTACAAAGTATTGCACACAATCAAAATAATGCTTGCCTTCATCATCACATAAGAGATTCAGAACAATACTGATATGAAAAGTAATACCATGTAGTAGAAATAACAACAACGATAAGTAACCCAATGTTTTAAATTACTGGGACATATTCCTACTCAGGTTGATAAAACATGAGTATATCTCAACATTTAAAGCAGTCCCTAACACATAATTCATTAGAAAATTCAACTCACAAGTCACAACTAATTCAACTCACTGGATTTATTTGCAGAAATCATTAGTAGACATGACCTATTAATTTTTTCACCATTAAACTGATAAATAACAAAAAAAAAAAAAAACTTCTTCTCTTTAAAAAAAAAAAAGAAAATCGATTTATTCAAGAACCAAACAAACCCTCAATAGCTTCTCTGGGAGTCTTGAATCCCAAACCGACATCGGTTTCCTCCCTTTCCAGATACTTTAGAGCTACAAAAACCAAATCACAGAATCAGTATTTTAACATAAAGGTATCAAAGCATAAAAATCACTTAAAAATTAAATTATTAGTTCTTCTCACCATTGGAACACCTTAAGTTGCTACAAAAAAGCCTTCTCCGTCTACATACAGCAAGAAAAAACACAAACTCATTAGATCTAACCCAAAATAAGAAAACAAACATCAACCAAACAAAACATTTTACAAAGAACCCTAAATCAAAATCTGAAGTACACATAGATTAGGGTTTTATGATAAGAAAAAAAAATAGAATCGAAACTATGAAAATCGAGATTGAAATGGCGATTCCAGATAAAGAAGATTCTGAGATGAAGATGGAGAGTCTGATTAATGGATGAAATACCTGTTCATCCATGGTTGAGTATTTTTCTTCAAAGGCGAGTGAGGAGGAAGAGAGACGAGTGATTTTAGGTTTTTATGTGCGCTTCTACTCGCCTAAGAGATCGAGCAGAAAATCGAGCAGAAGAAAGTGGTTTTGAGTTGAGAGATCGAGCAGAAGAAAGTGGGAATTTAGAGAGACCTTACGCCGCTGCAGAGAGGCGGAAGAGATCTTGAGAACAGATACGAGAGAAAGTGAAGTGAGTGAGTGAAAACATTTTAGGGTTTTGATTAAGAGATCGTGCCGTAGATCTTGGTTTAAGGTTAAGTCATACGGATGGAGAAAATTTTGGACGGTAGATATTTGTTTAGGGCTTCTCATACGGATCAAGGTAAGTGTGACGATCACTGAGTTCACCTTGCAAAATGGACAGTAGATTTTTAATCTTCATTCAACATTACAAGATTATTCTTAGATTAACTATCCATAAATTCAACCTTAATATCACTAGATCATATTTATTTTGATTTATTATCTAAAAATTCAATCTAATTAAATCTAAATTTATTTAATTTTATCAAAATTACTAGATCATACACAATATCATTAGATTGTAGTTAGTACGATTGATTATTGATGTTTGCACAACTAAGTGCAGCTTATTCAAGTAAGATCTCGATGCAGAAATGAAAACCTAAAATAATTTGATCCCAAACCATGAAGGAACAACATTCTCATTCATTAATTTAGTGAGAGAGACGTTTGATTGGTTCTTCTCTTTCATTTGTGATTTAGGGTTTGGGTAGCGGCGGAGGATTAATGGGATGAACCGAGAAAGAAATAGAGAAATAAAATGAAGGGAAATTATTTTTTTAGGGTTTTGAATAGAAGTTTTTGACGCTGGATAAGGATAGTCATATATGTCATGGAAATATAGGATTAAGAACCTACATTTCATGGGTTTATATGGTTACCTATCAATTCAATCTGAATTTCCATCATCTTCACTTCATTTTGTTTGTTATTCGTCAATCTTATCCAATATCAGTCGACCTCACTCAATTTCTCTCGGAGTCCATCGGTTTCTCCGGTTAGAGTCAAATGAATTTGTATATGTATATATGAATAAATTTATGTGAAATTCTAAGGATGTCGAATTAGGTCAAATATAAGGATGACACTAGGTTACTCAATTTCTTTCGGATTCCATCGATTTCTACGGTTATCTATCGACTTTGTCACTAGAAATCACTCAATGTTTCATCAATCTCACTTGAGTTCATTCAATTTTCATCAATCTCACTAAAATTCACTCAATTTTTTATCGAACCGACTTGAATACACTCAATTTTGATCGATCTTACTCAAATTATATCAATTTTCATCAATTTCACTCGACTTCACTTATATTTATTGAATTTTACTCAATCTCAATCAAACTCATTCATTTTTCTATCGATCTAACAAATCTAACGATATCAAACTATGATCTATATGCACTCGCCTAGATGTTTCGAAGTTCCACTCCAATGTGGTACATGACCAAGCATAATATAACATGTTGTTATCTTCCCTAATGTAAATGACACTATTGATGGCTCGATTTGGATATGTAACAGGGTCCGGAAGCTAAAATCATCCATGTAGGCTCCGACTACTATGATATTTTGTTGGATGATGTGAGACCGGTGGATATATATTGAGGGAAATTTAGAGATATATCAAAGAAAATTGAATGATCTTCCTCTAATTCTATCAATATACATCAATTTCGATTGATTTCACTCGGATTCATTGAATTTTATTCAATCTCAATCAAACTCAGTCATTTTTCATCGATCTCACTTGAGTTACTCAATATTCATCGCTTTCACTCGACCTTACTTGAAGTCATTCGTTTTTTATCGATCTCACTAATTATTTTTCGATCCCAATCGAACCCAATCGATTTCAATCTGATTCATTTAATTGTAATCGATCCCAATCGAACTCAGTCATTTTTTCATTAATCTCACTTGAATCACTTAATATTTTTCGATCTCACTTGATTTCACCCAATATTCATCGGTTTCACTCGAATTCACCTGTTTTTCATCGATCTCACAAATTATTATTCGATCACTTTGAATTCAGTCGATTTTATTCCGTCTCACTAGAATTCATTCATTGTTTCATCGATCTCACTTGACTTTACTCATTTTTAATCGATATCACTCATATTCATACAATATTCTTCGATCTCACATGAGTTCACTCAATATTCATCGGGTTCACTTAATTTCCATTAACTTCACTTAATTTTGTTTGTTATCCGTCAATCTTACCAAATTTGGCCGTCTCTCTCAGTTTCAATCGGATTTCATCGGGTTTTTCCAGTTATCCATTATTTTAACCGAATGTCTATTGATTTTAGTCAATTTCACCCTTCATCTATCAATTTTTATCCAATGTCGCTCAACCTCAATCGATTTTCCTGGATTCCATGGGTTTATATAGTTTTCGGTTAATTCAAACCGAATTTACATCTAGTTCACTTAATTTCGCTTGTTATCTGTCAATCTTACCCTCTGTTAGACGTCTTTACTCAATTTCTCTCAAATTCTATCGATTTCACTTAATTTTGTTTGTTACTCGTCAATTTTACCTATTTCAGTCGCCTCACTCAGATTCAATCGGATTTTATCGTTTTTTTCCAGCTTCTCGACAAGGACCTCCGATGGAAACCGAAGGAATAAATTTTTAGAATCAATCTTACATATTTCCATTTGGCCTCATAGAATCAATTTTTAGGGTTCACCTGATCAATTTTTAACGATATTCACGTGGGACTCATTCTAAAATTATGCAAAGAGTTCCAGGAACTTTGAGAACTGAGTTTTGTCCGTGTAGAACTACATTTGCATGGATCGCGCCTCTTCTGTCCGTGATGCAACTTTGAGAACTTTGAGAAAAGAGTTCCAGGAACTTTGAGAAAAGAGTTCCAGGAACTTTGAGAACTAAATTCGATAATGTCTTCGTGATACAACTTCAGTATTGTACGTATCCAATGAGATATTCTATTGTTTGTATACACGATTAATCTCGTGTATAAAATTTATCCTTGATTCGAAATTAATTCAATTACATCTATCTCTTAATATCTTTCTAATAGGGACTTCCGATTATAAATTGAATCGACACACTTATTCGAAATGTACTTTTAATGGGTACACCTCAATATGATAATGTCCTCGTGATACAATTTTGGTACGGTTACATATCCAATAAGATACTCTATTGTTTATCCCGGACATGATTAGTCTCGTGTTTTGAAATTTATCCGTAACCAAAAATCTATTCAATTAAATCTATTTCTCAATGTCGTTTTAAATATGGACCTCCGACTACAAATTAAATCGATACTCTATTTTTGATGGTGTACAGTTTGGTAAGATAATGTCCTCGTTTTAAATATCTCTTTTACAAATGAGTAGAAGGAGAAAAAAATGATTTTTATTCATCCAGTTCCTAACGTGGCTCTATAATAAGTTGTGAACGTGGCTCTTGTTTAGCCATATCTTTTTTTTTCACATCTACCAAAACTAGGATTCTAGAAGAACAAAAATCCCCAACATTTCCCCCCATTCTTTTCTTTCCCCGCTCCAAAAATTTACCAATTCCTTTCCCCCCTTAAATTTTCGGTGAAATCAGTTTAAATTTTAAAATGTTTTCGAATCTAAAGTTCCCCCTAAATTGTTGTATATAGTATGGTCTCCATCCTTGATTCTATTTTTTTCTGAAAAACCTAGGGTTTCTTTCTCTCAAATCTCTCTATCTTTCACATCATTTCTCGCTATCTCTGCCTCTCTTAAGGTGATCTCATGAAAACAATATTTTGTTCTAGTTTTGTAGTATCAATTTCTGATTTTAGGTTTTCTGATTTTAGAGTTTCTATTTGTTGTTTGAAAATTGGTTTTCGATTTTTAATCTTTGTTTTTGGGTTCTTGTTCTGTTTTTGAAAAAGGGGTTTTCTTATTTTGTTGGGGGTTTGAATTGTAATGAGTTTTGTGGTTGCATAATTGATATAACTACCTTTATTGTCTTTGGTTTATATGAAATCTGCAGTTATTGGTTTATGAAGAGTACCTGTTTAGTGTTTTCATTTTGTTTGTCAGTATGATTGTATTCTTGATTTTCAGTTAATACATATCATTCTTCCTGAAATAGAGACTGCTTCAACTAGTGTTGTTGCTAAGCCGAAGTTGGTGGTAGATGTAGATGAGTATGGTACACCTGTAGGTGATAATGCAGATAAATTAGCTACTCGGGCAGGCAAACTTGTCCGAGTGTATTGTCCGGTGTCATACGTGGATTGGAGGAGTGTTCAGAGAACTACAAAGAAGATGTCTGGTTTAAATTGATGGTATGTAATCTATACATTTCTTTTTTATTCTGGTTATTTTGCGTTACATTTAGGATTGAATGGCTTGATGAATCCTGTTGATTCGTTGACATGATTCACATGAACACTTGTTTATTCAGCAAGAATTTGAGTTCATTGAGCCAAGCCATTGAGATTACGACTGTGGTGAGCAGGTGGTTTCATTTTTATGGTTTGATTGGGTGATGGTTTATATAATAATGGGTCAAATTGTATAGTAACCTGATTTCTGCATTGAATACTCAGTAGATATCTACTCAATTTACTGCGTAGTTTGTTTATCAAAGTTTTAATGCCATGTGTATGTTGGGCTATATAGTGTGTATGGTTGTGTGAAATATGAGTTGTGCCTGGCAATTGTATAGTTCAAAAATTGTGTTTTTGGTATTATACTAATTTAAGTTTTGCCGAGTGCGATCCCTTGAATGTGTACATAGAGACTTTACCATCAACAAAACCGATTCATTAATTGAATTTTCCTTGGAACATTAAGTCATCATCAATAAAATAGTAGAATTTTTGTGGTCTGCAGCTCAATTACACGATTCCTTCTATTGGTGCTTCTACTTTTTGTTACATATTGTCTTTGAAAGACATCTCATTTAACTGATTTCAAGGGTGGATTTTCAAATAAAAAGAATCAGAATTTCTGACAATACATTAATTTTCTACATGTGCAGGTTTGAACATCCATACATAGGAAATTTCAGTTAAGTCGCGAGTACCATCGCGAGTAATCATTCCCAGGTGATACTTTATCATCTTTAATATCCCTCAAACAACAAAAGAGTTGGTTGAAATGTAACTATAACTTACATCTCAATGCTTAGATCAATCTCTTACCCGCTAGAGTTCTTAAAAATCTTGATCGTACAAATGGTATCACCGTGGACTGCAGGCGTAGAAAAAAATCATTGGAAGGGCTCCAAACCAATGTCCAGCGTCTTAAGAAATACAAGGCCAAGCTTGTTCTCTTCCCAAGGTGTGCAGGCATATTCAAGGTAAGAAACTTTTCTGCCTCTATGTATGTTTTCCAGTTTTTACTGCCTTTATGTATGTTTTCCAGTTTTTACCTTGCCTATGTTTTCCAGATTGGTATACTTGTGCATGCAACTAATAATATGATTTCACTGCACTGATATTGTTTGTGTTTCAACTGATAATATTTCTTTTTAGTACTTTTCTTTGATTAACATGAATGTTCTGGTTTTTCATATCGTGATTGATCATGTTGACAACTAGATTTGCTATATGTTGATGATGTTAATTTCATTAGCAGTTCACTTCCTCTGCCTTTCCTTTCTTTTCTTTTTATGCAATGTGTTTTAGCTATTGTCGGTTGGTGTAATCCTCCCTCCACAACACTAATTTTTGAAGGGTTGACTTACTTTTCAGGGGTGAATGGGGTGCTGGCACTACAATGGATATATAAAAACAGGGAGGACAGTGCAACTGCTGATATTCAGACAAGGGTTGGTCAATGGTGAACTGCAATGGAGATACATTTGGGGGGATGACCTAGTGAAGCTCATTTGAGATCTTGAACCTTCAGGACAAGCCCAGAAGAATTACAGTTATTGTAAGGATGGGAGCTGAAAACATGAGAGTCAAATTGCCTTCATTTTTCTCATTTTGGGTTCTTTAATAATTTTGATTCTGATTAGCTCAAAATACAGTATTCAGCAAAACTTGATTTAAGATTTGATTCATGTGAAAACCCTTGTAGAGATTTTCTGTATATATTAAGAATTGACAGAACTGTTGTTAATATCTTGCTTTGTTCGTTTGTATCTTTCTGGTGAAACTTAGTTTTCTGGGCAATAGTTCTCTTAAATTGTCCATTTTGTATAAACTAGATAAGTTTTTACTTCTACGTCTCAGTGTTTTTACTCCATTTTGTAGAACTTTGTATTTTTTGACAACGAATTTCTACTTGTTAAGGTAAATTTGTTGATAAATTGATGTTAAAAGATAAAATAGAACTGATAAACACACTGAAACAAAAAAAGTTATAACCAAATTATAGTCAATTTAGTCGACTCATGTTAAAAAAAAAATTCAATTTGTGCATCCAAACATTTGCTCATAGTGAGTCAAAACAATGATTTGAACAAGTTTTCATGTTTCTATTAAACAAATCCTAATAAGATTGTTGGATTAATACTAAGTTCTTAAATGTCTACTTCAAAAACTGACTTCTCTTTTGAAATGGTGATGGCGGCTTAAACTTAGTTGCTGGGAGAGGTTGAATATGGGTTATATTAGTCCATGAGTTGTATGAGTTGTATGAATGGATATCATCATTGAAATTATATTGAAGAACCCTGTGTTCACTGGAGGTTGAGTCTCTTGAAGTACTTTTCTATCTTTCTCTTTTTATTCTTACAGTTATTAGTTTTCTAAACCATAACAAAAGAACTTTCAGAAATTTCCCCACTTCACATGTCTTGTTCCAAGGGAAGGTTATAGTTACTTTGTAATTCAAACTTTGCTTGAATATTTCAAAAAAAATGCAATATTTTTTGGCTTGACACTGATGTAAATATTTTTCTTTAAATATAACCTTTTTCTTTCAAAAAAATATGTCATGATGTAACATCACCGACACTATCTGTCACAAATAAAATATGACCAATACAAACAGGACACTTAGAATAGAATGGCACGTAACAAGACACAGAAAAAAAATATTTTTTTGTTGCTTATCCTCCTATAAACTTTATTGTTTTTCAAATTTTGACACTTCGGGCTAGCTTCATCATTTAGACTTCGTATGAAATTATAACTTGCTCTTATATCCTACATGTGGTTTAACAACATATTTCATGACACTAGGAATATGAATATACTTCATGTAATCCTCCCGATCTATGTGTTTTGGGAAGAAATCGAATATATCAGCTTCACCAAGTCCTTAGCATGCTTTTTCCATATTCTCAATTCATCAGTTGCTGAAAAATTAAACTTACATGCCACAAAATCCAGAGATTACTTTAACAAAAATTGATGTGCAATATTAAGCGTTATATATAGCCGTCTCCAACCATCGAAATATTATTGCAAGAAATCGATTGAATATGAAAATACTTACGTTCCTTTAAAGAGTAAATATGGTTCATAAATTTGAGCCAAACGCTTAGCAATTTGAACATTTGGTTCCTCCATAAAAATAAAAATAAAAATGATCGAATTAGTCTGGTTGTGTTGTTAAACATACTCGAAGGCTTCAGGATCAATCATCTCTAAAAATGTCGAACCCTCCTCATAAAGTAATTTGTACTATTATTCATTAACTAACCTTCTTAGGCACCAAAAAATTGGTATGGATGTACCCTCAGAAAGTCATAGTGGGAAAGAAAACAGGCTTGACAATTTAACTAATATCGCCCGTCGTCCAAGGATTCTCACGAAAGTAATTATAAGCAAAAATTAACAACTTAATGATGCTTGTCCGCTCTTTGTGTGTAGAACCACCGATATGATAGATATATTGATTCTTATCACTAGAAGAAATATGAGCACATTTGGGTCGTAGATTTTGGTATCTCTTTGAGTTTGAGTCCTTACTTTATCTAATTTTGAGTTTCGGTCGTTGACCCGTTAGTCAAACAGATCAATTAGGGATTTAGGTTAAACTGTTAAGTTATGGTTAACTTTCAGTTAATATTAATACTAATTTTTGAATTCATGTGAACTTCTTTCACAGGTATTTACAAACAACTTGTATTTTTGTAATTGATTTTTAACCCCTTCTATTTTTTCTCCTTCCCTGCAATAACTAATTGGGAAACAACCTATCAACTCACCCTACCAGATTTCACGACCAAACTCATAAAATCAACTACAACAACCCACGTTTATCACCCAAATCTCTCAATAACTTGCTTAAAATTCGAATTACTTGCAAACCCAATCTTCCTACACAATGAATCCAATAATATAATTGGGATGGATTTCTTTGATTCTTCTTTTCATATTCAATTTTTCTAATACCAATTCTTTTGACCCAACATTTCTTATCCCTTCATCAACACTCTGAAAACAAAACCTAGCACTTTGTTCTCATATAACTCTTCACTTCTTTCACAGATAAAAATCCAGAAATAAAATGAGGAAATGGTTTCTCTACTAACTTGATTTTTTACTGATGGTGATCTCATCTCTATAACTGATTATGCAGGAAAGGTGTTGGTGTTAGTGGTGGTAGGGAACTAATGTTCTACTGCAATTGAACTTGTACTGGTGGTGGTGATGGAAGAACAATGTGTAGTTGTTTATTAGTAGAGTTCATCTCTTAATGCAATCACTCAAATCAATTTAATCCCTTTCTGTACACGCACAAAATCAACGATCGAAGAAATCTTAACAAAAATCAAAAGATGGTTAAACTAATTTCATACCTAAGTTTTTTTTTCCGGCTTAATTGGGGGCTTGTGGAGATAATAGGGGGCTATTAAAGATCTCCTCACACTCCATAAATTATAGGGGGGTGCCACATGGTAATAAAAATACTATTTTACCCTTCCCTAATAACTAAACTTAAAATCCTAATACCTTTAAACCCATCATCCCCCTTTATATTCTAAAACCAAAACCTAAAATCATTCACCCTCTCCTCTTCTCCTCTCCCTAACGACTTTTATTCCTCTTTTTTTTTTCTTTTGAAATCAATTCATCGGTGTAGTCATCATGGTCCCAAATCTTAGACCACGACGACTTTTCATATGCATGTTAAAATTATTAAAAAAAAATGGTTATGTTTTTTGATTTTCAACCATGAGGATCCTTACTGGTTATTTTTTCTGAATACGAAGAGTCTATTTAGGGTCGTATCGGTTTTTACCTAAAACTATGGCGTCCCTCATTACATAATCAATGATGACCCTTCGATAAATATAATGACCTCATAGTCTATTTGGGCCGTTGATAAGTGCATAATTTACATATTTTTAATATCATTTTATTACACTTATTTTCTAGATTTTATGTGAATTATCTTGTATTATTATTATTTTTATAGTTTATCTCTTTTGTTAGGTTACATCTCCGAAAGAAGTGGAATGAAGCTTTATAAGGAAAGAATTGTCAAATCCCCAGTGGAATCATTAAACTCCATGATTTCTTCTCACCATCTTGTAGAAAATTGAATTACGAAGCCAACGGAGAAAGAATGAAGTCATTCCGACTTTGTATGAGAAAGTTATGAGCAAAACAAGAACTAAGGGCAAAGTGGTTATTTCAGGGGCAACAACTATTGACACTCAGTCATACGTTAAGGGGCATCTGAATTCAAAGATTACTAAAGGCACCAGATCTTTCTACTCCGGGCTGCCACCTAGTTAAAGAGTACTAGAGGCACCAGCAACCTGAATCGGGGCCACCTTCTTCTTCTTCCAAATTTAAAACGCAGATTAAATTCTCTGTAACTGCCGGTGATTTGATGATCCTGATGGCTCGATGTTCGATCATTTTAATGATTGATTTTAAGTTTGGATGGATCAGTGGAGTAAGAGAGGCTGTTATAAGGTATGGGTTAGTGCCAATATTAAGCTTTGAAGAGATAAAACCTAAAAAACAAGTTAGGTATACTCGCTGCCATTGTTGATGGTTTACGATAATGATGGAGCTGTGAGTAGTCGATTCTTTCTGCTGTGATATGGTCGATGATTCAGGGAATTAACAGAGTTAAGAATGGTGGTGATGGAGCTGATGCTCGTGAACTGGTGGGTTGCAGCGATGTGATGAATGTATGAAGAAGAAAGGAAGTAGCAGAAGAGAATCTGTGAGTTTGCTGATTGGTTGGATTACTAGTGTTCATGGCAGTTGAGGAGTAGTTAAAGATTAAGCTCGAGATGGTGACTATGGTAGCTGTGAATAGTGGTTCTCTGTTGGAGTGAGACTAACAGTGAGGACGGGAATTTTGGAAGATGAGTTCGTAGCTCAAGTTAGGACAGTAAGGGTCACGTTTACTTTGGTTGTCTTGAAAATAAAAACTTGAGCGACAAAACAGAGTTGAGAAGATTGGTATGCTGTGATCTAGATGGTGTTTGTTTGCGAAGAAATAGAAGATGTTTAGAGTTTAAGACGGCTAGGAGACTCGAATTTCTTTGTAAGTGGATTACTTGGGCGAGAATTCAGTGAAAGGGAAGTTTTTGATAAGCTTCAGGTCAAAGAGAACAGCTACCAAGTTGTGCTGTTACCATTGATTTTATGATGAATGGTAGTGGATTAGCACGAGATTTAGTGTTTAAGTCGGTTTAGAATTGTTGGGTTATTATTAGATTTTAATTTTGAGAAACAAAACCTATAAAAGGAGGCGCAAGACACAGGAAAACCACCTCTTCACCACCGTTTTTATGCACATAAGGTATTCGACAAAAGACCTGAAAAAGAATTTTCACAATTCTCTTAATTTCAGCAGCCATAGACGCCAAGATTGATGCAAAGTTAACTCGAGTTCCTCGCGACGTAGTAGCAGCAGCAACTAAAGCTTCTTCACGTGAATAGTTTGAGTTCTATCTTTTCTTTACTTTGTTTGCCATAAAACTATGAGTAGCTAAACTTCTTTATATTGGTTAAGGATGTAGTCGGATTTCATAAACATGTTACTAAGTCAATATATTAGTTTTGTTTTTTTAATCGAATCATTATCGTCTTGTTCTACCAATTATTATCTTCATGTATGATTGTGTGAGTGTTTGTTTAGGAGCGCTACTAAATAACCATGAACATCTATCGCTAGACTAGGGTTTTGAGATACGGATTGTTGATGAACCTTGTCATAAGTAACATATTGTGATTGTCAGTTGTATTCAAAACCTTTGTGTGATAGCATGTAGAAGCTTGACCTATGTTAAATAGATTACTCGTAGTATATCGGTTGCATTGACTAGCCTAATTCATAGAACTTAAAGCTCTTGAGGGATTAAACTTGATAGAACATTGCATTAGGTTGTTCTTTGAGTAGTATTTACATATTCATCGTTATGGTATGTAATGACACGAGGAATTTACCGGAGTATGCTCTCGATGGGATGCTCTAGGACTCTTGATAATGAATTATTAAGTGAAAACTATAGTTATTAGTTAAATTGCATGACTTATGATTAAAGATAAACTTTTAACCAGTATTCCCAACCTATTGATTCTCTTAATTCATTCTTCGCTAGCATAATTAGTTTAATCATTTTAGTGTTAAAACACAAAATCTCCCTTGTTACCTAAGTTTTCAAATACTAACAATTCATACCTCTCTGAGGAACGAACTTGTTCTTACCGTTGTACTCTAATCCATATTTTGTGAAGTGAAAGAACTTGAAATATTTTTACTTTGATGACAACCGACCAGTCGTCATTGTCTATTGGTGTCGACCATGACGACTCCAACTTACCCAAATAATGGCAGATTGGTATCGTCATGGTTTAGGATGCGAACTGATGCGACCCTATTACACCAAAACATCCAGGAAAAGTGAAGATGGTGTAGTTAACGTCGTCATGGTCTATTCTTATCGACCATGAGGATTTTTCATAAACTGGTAAAGTTGTAGGTAAGGGTCGTCAATGTTGGATGTTACGACCATGATGACCTTTGCATATTCGTTATGGTAGTAACCTCATGAACATGACGACTCTTACACTGTGTGTTCGCTTTCCTACAATGATTCGACGATTTTAACAAAAAAATCGACCATTCGTAAACTATTGGTAGTTAACCTGAGTGTTTTGAGTTATGAGTTCTTTATTTGAATCAGTCATTTCTCTAAACCCTAGTTTTCAATTTTTTCCCTCTAAAAGCCCATCTTTTTCTCTACTCGTAAAACCAAAAAAAAAAATCTAATTTTAATCCTAACCATAATCTATATAACTAATATAATTTAATTGGCTAACTAAACTAATCATGTATAAGGACTAATCAAATGGGAGTAATGTAGACATTTATTAAAATATATAGCTAAGGGGTAGGGAAACTACTTTTGGATGATCCTATTTTATCTTTTCCTAAAACCACTTAATATCTTCACAAACCCCCAATTAAGACAGGTATTTTTTCTTGGTTTGAATTATTTCACGTTTCTAAATTTCTTCTTTTAGATATAGGCAGTTCTATTCGAAAAAATGAAAGGAGGATAGACAATGGAAAATGTGTATATAATTATACTAACGACCGGTAATTTTTATAAATGTTTGACCACAATATTTAGTTGATTAACAGGTCAACGACCCAAATACTAAAATGGATAAAATTACGGTCCAAATTCAAGAAGGTACCAAAATTTACTATTCAAATTAATAATAATTTACTCCTAGAAAAATGAAGATGCTAAGATAGATTTTCGAACGGCTGAATAAAGATTCTGAAGAGTCGAAAGATGTCTTGCTAGTAAACTTAATAATTACATACGCTCTTATAGCAACTTTTTAATTTTAATTTATTGGTTTTGTGCTTAAAAAAAAACAGCTTCCTCTCAAAACTTAAAAATTATACTCTAGTATTTGGCAATTGTAGACAAGCTGGCATGGACGGTCTGGACGGTCCCACATTCAAATTATGAGTAATATCCTAAGAACGTCTACAATCATGAAGTAATAAACCGTATATGAAAAAAAAAAAATACAGGCATACCTAAATGGACCTGTTCACTTTCATTTTTGTGGGCGGGGGTGCTAAAGGTGCCAAAAGCTAAAAAATATATAAATGATAGCTAAAATTTGTTACCCGATTTGGCAAAACCCAAATATATAGCTAGACGCGAGATTTGAAGTGTGTTTCAGGTTGAACACATATATAAATATGTCTGAAATGTGGACACAATTGTTAAGTGCGTCCGAATATAAAAGGTGGTTATTAAGTCTCTCTGGTTGAGAAGAATTATAACGTGCGTCAGGTAAAGACCATATATGGTTGAAAAGGAGTAATAAAGTCTGTCCTATTATACTTGGGTTTGGGTTTGGGTTTGGGTTTGGTTTTGGGTCTTATAACCGAGCAACAACTATAGTTAAAAGCTATATATGGTTTAGCGTTTATAGCTTTTAACACCCTATCACTGTGACGCTCTAATGTATGACATCTCTCTCACGTTCCACGGGATGACTATCTCTTTTTATATATTAGTCGATGGTCATCGCCTTCAGTTTCTTACATAAGCTTTCAGTCGTGGAAGCAACTTTCTCTTCTATTGGGGTGGGGAGTTCTGTTTGTCACTCTTGGAACATGGCTGCCTGAAATGAATACACCTCCAGATCTCACTGTAGTACACCTTCGTTTTCATAATTGGTGGTTGGGGTGGGCTTCATGCAATCTTGAAGCTTCGATTCACACAAATAGAAAAAGAAAAAGGTTCGTTACACTAGGCACTAGGCACATTGGGATTAAATTCAGTTTATGAAACCACTAAGCTTCTTTGAATTTTTCTACAGTCCCCGTAGGCACTCAAGTGGCAAGGTCAAGTTGGGATAGGCTAGAATGAAACCAGGTTGAAGTTCCCAACCCCCACGCCCTTTCGGACCAGAGACTGATTCTGGCGCCTTAGACCACTCGGCCAAACTGTCTCACTCGACAAAACTATAACGGCATACAAAATTTGACAGAAGTAACCACCAATGTGACTTCAACTGTTGGGTTAAAGGTGAAATGATTTGGATCAAAATGATACAAAACCAGGGCGGGGGGGGGGGGGGAACATTTAGAGAGAACTGAATAAAAGTAATTAATATTTCTCCAAGAGAGTTGAAGTTCCCGATACAAAAACAGAGACAACTGCATCTCTATTGTCTCTAACTAAAGTCGGATTGTAGAGTTTATGGTACACAAGATGACAAATGAAAAAATGATAATCAGAGGTTGACCATTGCATCAGTGGCATTATCATTTCATCTTAGTTTTGATTTTGAAGAACCGGGCATAGGTTTTGCAACAGTCCTAACAGCGCTACTTCTCTTGGGCTTTGTGTAATTTATAGATGAGAAAGCACATACAAGGGCAATCAACATTGTTGGATAGACAAAAACGGCTGTTGCAGGATCTGTGTTCACTGGTTTCCCAAGGATTCCTTCCTTAACAAGACCCCAAATCAAAAGGAGTGTTCCAAACATGCTCATCCTTCCTGGTTTCAAGAGGCCTACAAGAGCTCCTGCCACAGAGAAGTAGCTTCCTGCAAGAACCTGCATTGGAAAATCCAAGGAAATGACAGTAAGATTGTTGGACAGAGATAACGTCAAACTATATCGGCTATCGCAGAAGCAATTAGTATACTATAAGTAGGATAAATTGCACTAGCTAACCCCTTGACCATCTTTGGGACTCCCTAGACCGAAAGTTTAGCAACTGAAGGTTTGAGTGATAAATGATGAGATGGACTATGTTTCTACTGTTTGTTATATTCTAACTGCAACCAACGAAAGTGTTTCCCTTTTCCCAACAAATTTGAAGGAGTTCACCCATATTACTGACCAAGAAATTCATCGCAATAGCAATTTAAAAAGTAACAAAAGCCTATTACTAACATGCATTTCAAGGAACTCCATATTTTTTACCTCAATCAGTATTCATGACAGACCAAACAGAGATTCCTACTTTCAGAATGATGTTCAGAAGAAAGATGTCTGCTTAGACATGTACAATATCTGCTCGGATGGGTAATGGATTATGCAGGAAAGATGCACTAGGAATAAAATATCAGATAGTGATTCTCACACTACAATCCTGTTGCATTTGATGTACATGTAGATATTGTGATGTTCAATTTACTTGATTCCTAAAACTGGAAGTACTAAAGAAAAGAGGAAATGGGAAGTTGAGTTTTAAAAACCTCTAGACGCTGGAGGTCAGTTACAGGCGAGTACTCCTTGGCATCAGTAAGGTTATAGATGTTTAATAAGTTGTTCCAACTTGGTACTGTCATATTCTTGACGAGTCCATGTGCGACGGCTCCAGGATAGATCATGGCCTTCACTACATTTTGAGGGAAGATTTCACTTGCAATCAACTGAGAAGACGTCACCTCCATTGGTGTTGTACACATCCCAGACCGACAAGGAACCCTGTCCGAAAATCCAAATCCATGTTAAGTTGTTGACATTTCATTTCTCAAGTGATACTAGCTAAAAGTAGTTGAAAGAATGTACTGGTGGTACTCATCGAGTGAACAGAATTGAGATCCAATGCACTGGATATTTGTCAAGTAAGTATGAAGAGATAATTGCAGGAGTATTTTCTAGTCTTTTTCTTTTTGGCTTAATCACAAAGTTATAAACCCCACACAATATTGTTAAAATTTAGCTCTAAATCAAATATAAAAGTGTAGGTAGTTCAACAGCAAACCATCTCCTCTTAGTTTCACAATATTCAGCAAAATGTGTACGTAGTGTCTTTACAAATTGCAAAGAGCGCATATAAAATTATTCCAACTATAATTAAATAGTTAATAAAGCCATAAAAACTCAAAACTAACCAAAAATTAGTATGGTATACGCAGAGATGGATATATTATGTAAACGAAAAGAAACATCAAAGGAGCTGAATTATGTCCAAACTACTCACAATCAAGTAATGCCACGTGGAGGGATCGTGAGTGCATGTGTGTGTGTGTGTGCAAACTTCAGATTTTGAGGATTGCAACATTATAGTAAATAAAGGAAAGAGTAACGATTAACGAGTTGCTGTTATCTTAAAGAACCTAATAAATTTAGGAAATCCCACTAAATTTAGATAATGTTCCAACTAACAGAAAATCTCAGAAAAAGAAGACCACTTAATTTACTGTCATTGAGAAACCTAAAAATTTCTAGCAAGATCAGTAATGGTATAAAAAATGATATATCCAAACATCAACAACTGAACATACATGATACTAATATTTCACGAATCGCCTAGCATTCGTACCTAAAACCAAGTTAGCTATGAAGTCTCTAGTATATCTTGAACAAGATCAAATTGGGGAGACACTTTCAATGCAAGATGCAACAAATTAATTTTTTTTCAGCTAAAAAGCAATGTGAGTACTTTTAATAAGCTCCAATGAAAAGGCGTCATTTACGAGAGAATAACAACTCCTCTTTCTTTTGAGATTAAACCAAATAAAATACATCTACTTCATATTCAAATTCTTCAAGTACACAAACCATTGAACTGTCTCTGTACCTTCAAGCCGAATGCATTATACAGTGTTTCAAATTCTTTGATGGAATTTTCAGATTTTGATTATATTCAAAGTAGATTTAATTCAAAATACTATATATTACAGTAGAAAACCCAGATCTAGATTAACGAAATAGCAACAGATTTCTTCATGAGACTAGAAGAATTTCGATTTCCATATATTGAGATTTATAACCCGAAAATTACAAAGAAAATTAGAATTCTGTATTAAATTAATGATGACTTACTTGAAGAGAGGGATCTGCAAGAAAATCAGAAAGAAGTAGACTCGAGGAGCCCATGTAGTGAACTTGCTTCCCCAACCTGCCATTCCGAACGAAAGAGGAGAGGAAAGTAGTTTGCAGAGAGAGACTTGTTGCTGTTTTTTTGTCCGGAGTTCCGAAGTAGTTCCTTTCTGGTTTGAGTGATTTCATTATCAGCTATACTATAATAACCTTCATCTAACACTGATTAAACAATGATAGCCGCCGGCTGTCATTAGTTGCTATCGGCCTGTCCCAAGTTGCCAGGAATCAGCTAAGTATTGAATTTGTGATTATAAAATGTAGGGATTAACCGTTAGTCATATTTTTGTTGTGCCTTAGACAGTCTAGTTATGTCCCACAAAGCCTTATACACTCTAATTTTTTTTATAAAATACATTCGTTTTGTCCTTTTTTTCACGGGTTAATCCGATCCGAGGAAATTCATATTTTCTTATTTCTATAAGTATGTTTATCATTCCATATAGTGTTTTTAATGGGCTTTAGACGGTCTAGTCCTATCCCACAAAGCCTTGTACCCTTTAGTCCTTTTTTATAAAAATATATACGTTTTGATCATTATTCTCACGGGTTAGTCCGATCTAAAAAAACTCATATTTTCTTATTTCCATAAGTATCCTTTATCATTCCATATATAATAATTTGTTTAATAAAATCTATCATTTAATTATTAAAAAGAGAGAGAGAAAACAAATACCATCAATGTAGAGAGAGAAATTAAATCTATGATTTTTCTTTTTCTTTTTCTTCTTGTGGAAAGAATAATAGATCCGAGATTTCTTCATCATCTTCTTCTTCCACGCTTTAATTTCATAGTTTCTTCATCTTGATCTTTAATTTGAGAAGATAGATATGAGGTTTGATTGTTGTTTTAGGCGTTTTTTTCATCTTCTTCTTCCTATGGAGAGATAAAATAAATCAAAATTTTCTTCTTCATCTTTAATTAAAAAGGTTAGTTAAATATTTGATTTGTCGTTATTTTCATGGATTTCTTCTCTTTTTTTTTTGCTTTTTTCATAATTATAATTTTATTTTGGGTTGATTTTTAGATTATTTTTTTTTGTGTCTATATACATGATTAAGAACTAGTTTGTATCTTCCTTTTTTGTGTGCTTTCGGGTGCACTTTATTGTACACTGTATTTTTGTGCATAATGATGAATTGAGAGAGAAAATTATTATCTTTATTTGATATAGCATGTGTATTTTATTGTACAACTATGTACATTCTAGGTGTGTACATAGTTGTACACCTTTGTACTATCTCGAAGATACATAGACTTCTTATGTGGGCATGGATGTTCTTTTTGTTTGATTTGTTGTAGGTGTGTACATAGTTGTACGCCAGTATGCTATCTCATGGATATATGGACTATTTTGTGGGCATGTATATGTTCGTTTTGTTAGATTGTTGCAGGTGTGTACATAGTTACACACCTCAGTGATATCTTATGGTTATATGGTTTATTTTGTATGGGCATGGATGTTTGATTGTTAGATTTCTATAGGTGTGTACATAGTTGTACACCTTTGTGATATATCAAGGATATATGGATTGCTTTGTTGGTATGAGTATAATTTAGATTGGATTACCCATCTAATCTTTTCTAAAATGATTTAGATTGGATTTGACCTTATTTGAATCTTACATTTGTTCTCCAATGACTGTAATAGGCTCGATCTTAAATTTATGGACTCGTAAGATCAAAATGGTAGAGCTCCCAAGCCTATCACAAGGTTTGCGGAGGTTGATGGTTCAAATCCATCTGAGATACATGTTATATTTATACAGTATGGGTAGGTGTGTGTACATACTGGTGCACCATTGTAATTCTCATTAAAAAAAAGATATATTTGTGTGTAGGTGAATATAGTTGATTTGTTCCATGTTTTGTAGGGGTGCATATATTGACGCACCAATGTATTTTACATGAAAAATAGGTCTACATGTTGGTATGAATGATCAATTTAATGCATGTTTTGCAGGAGTATACATATTGGTGCACCAGTGTGCTTTCCATGAAAAATAGGATTGCGTGTGGGTATGAATGATCAATTTAATACATGTTTTGTAGGTGTGTACATATTGGTGCACTAAAGTAATTCCTAAGAAAAAGTAGGTTTTGAGTGTGAGTATGAATGATCAGTTTTTTTGCATGTTTTGTAGGGGTGTACATATTGGTGCACCAGTGTAATTCCCATGAAAAGTAGGTATGAGTGTGTGGTTATGAATAGTTGGTTTCATGTATGTTTTGCAAGGGTATACAAAGTGGTGCACATGTGAAAAAATAACTGCATAAACTTATGAAATTTTTGTACATGTGTACTTTTTGTACACAGGAGATAACCATGAAGAGAAAATTTAAAATTTTAAGAAATAAAAATTATGTAGCCATATGGGTACTCTTTTTGTAGATCTTGGAAAGAGCTTTCCAAATATATAAAGTTTGTGAATTTTGGATGAGCGATTTGAAAAATAACTTTTTTATTATTATTTTTATATTACTTAAAATTGCTGACATCATCATGAGTCACTTTGGACTAAGCTGTAAATATTTGGACTAAATTGTAAATCAGGAAGGTTATTTGTGTATTTTCCATATTTCAAATAAATAAGGGACTAAATTGTACCTAGTTGAATGAGTCAGGACTAACTAGTCTATTTAAGTGGGATTTTGGACTAAACCGTTTTTTCCCTTATAAAATGGTTAGGACTTTTTTTTTGTTGTTGTTGATAAATCTCATTGAATTTCATTCATAGTAAAATGGAAATTACATGGATTTTAAGTGCATCAAGATCAAAGTTCAAATTACAAGTAAAAGGTACTAAATACGTGTGTTTCGTGAAGAGAAATAACGAAATACCAACGAGAGTACCGAGCAATCCGGAGATTGAATGAATGGTTTTTGGATTATAATCCAACCACTTTTTGATAGAGTTTTTTTTTCTAGAAAAATAGATGCTCTTATAAAAAGAGAGTAATGCCTAAAATCTTGAATTTAGATTATCATACTTGAAGAAATCCCACGCAAAATCACCACTAAAACCATGAAGAAATGCCATGAGAGCGCAAAAAGAACCTCCATATAGGAGAAGACACAAGCAACTAAGGCAAAAAAAAAAACAATAAACATCCCTAAATCGAGTTGGAGATGAAACAAAAACCTAAAATAAACTAAACCTACACTAATAACCAACTAAGAAAGCTTGAAATGAGATAAACCTACTTAGATCCGGCCCAAAATTGACTAGATCTGAGCAGTAAAACTTGACGGCAGTGGACGAGTTATTTAGCGTTTTGGAGAAGAAACTAGAGGAGAGGGAAACTCGGTATCATCCCACTTTAAAGGGTTAGGACTTAGGATGCACATTATTTAGTCACGAGTCACGACCTGTTTGCGGACCCGGTAAGCCCTTACATCAAGAACCCTCCTATAGGGGCTTATCACTTATAGTTCCAATAGAGTGGCTTGTTAAGGTTTCAGGGTGACTAAATAGTTGGTTAGTGGGTATCCTATGGTAATATCAAATGTCTAACTTATCTTTCCATCTATAAAAAATCTAAATTACTTTTCCATCTATTAAACCTAAACAATTTTTTTTTTTTTTAAAAACATCATAAAACTAATCAAAAACATTTTAACCCCTTCTCTCCCAAACTCAATCGTTTTTCTACTATCCCTATTTTCCATCGAAATTCCTCGTCTTCTATTAATCGACGATTTGAAAAATCTACAATCGTCGATCAAACTCTATAGTAAAGATGAAGAATCCTACTAAAGGTATACAAAGCAGCAGTAAACGTAATCAACAACAATCAAACCAACCTAATCAAAAAATTAAAGAAGAAATATGTGTTCTCGTTGAAACTCCTCAACAAGAACGCATTGTTTGTATGAGGTATGATTCGAGGAACGTATTTTTTTTTCTCCTTTTGTGATTGAAAAGTGTTTGATTAATTGAATTCATGAAAAAATTAGGTGTTATGATAAAAATTTACGTTTGGGTTTTAAACCCAGCCGTAAACCCAAGTTATGAAGGTGTTATGTTTGGGAGTTCATCAAAACCCAAAAATAACTGGGTTTTCAAAAAAAATACGTTAGGTTTTTGTCCAAACCCAACCATAATTGTTCAAAAGGAAGATGAACAAATATTTTTACGGCTGGGTTTATGAACCGTAAATGTTTTTACGGCTGGGTTTATGAACCGTAAATGTTTTACGGTTAGGTTTAAATGTCCAAAACCAACCATCAAAAACCTTATTTGTTCTCAAATTTTTTTAATTTTTTACGGTTGGGTTTGTTAACCATAAATTTTTTCAGTTGGGTTTGATATTTTCAACCCAACCGTAAAAAGTCCTGGATTTTCATACTTGAGTTTTTTTCTGTTTAATTTTTGGAAATTACCTAACTTGTGTGTTCAATTATATTGCTTGTATGTTGTACGAAGAAGAATAGGGAAAAACCCAAGACCAAAAAGGGTAATAACTTAATACCGATTGAGAACACTCCCACCCCTCACCATGATATTCTTTTAGGATAAATGATAGAAGTGTCCGCAAGAATGATAGGAAGAAGAATAATGATTTGGAGGTAGGGGGTTCCTCAAGAAGTTTGTAAGCAGTTCAAGAATAATATAATATTTTCCAATCATACATGGAAAACAATCTAGAACCATTTGATCTACCGGTGATGAGCCAAGGTGCACTTGTGATTAGAGAACCACGTTAAGAAGAAGAATCTGATGATAACGACAAACGTAAAGAAATTGTTATTGCTTCGCCTCAACCTCAAGTGAAGGAAAGAAAGCCTAGGAAGAAACCTTCATTGTAAGGCAAGCATATTCATAAAGGCAAAGATGTGTTGTTTCTTAAGAAGAAGAATAACAGACTTTGGGGTGAGGCCCCAAATATGTCTGTAATCTCATTTGGCTATCCAAATTCATGGGCGGCCAAAGTGGCTGAGAGTAGAGTAATAATCTAAAAACACTGGTTCAATTTATATTCATTGATTATAACTTTAATTTATAACTTGTTTGGTAGATTTTGATTAACAAATTTTGTTTATATTCTTTGTAGGATCATAGAAGTTCGGTGAAGAAATTGGTTCGTCAAATGGCTAAACATTGGTCATTAGGTGAAGAATGTGATGTTGTTCGTAATCTAGTGTTGCATACATGGTTAGCCAACAGACTTATACATTCCAGTTGGAATATGATAGTGTTGTTGTCACGGCCTTCAGGGAATGATATTGTCCTGAAACTGATACGTTTCATCTCCCATTCGGCAAGATGACAATAACGCCGGAAGATGTCAAACAAATTCTTGACTTAGAAGTTGAAGGAAAATCTGCGCGTGAAGATTTTAAAAACAACATATCTTGAAGTGATCTTTATATCCTTGTTAAAGACACACTTGGATAGAAGACAAAGCCGAGTTGGAGTTTTGAATGATTTTCAGAGATAAAACAGGTCAAGCAATAAAAAAACGTATACCTATGACTAAAAAGATCTTATTGACTAGTTTAAGAGCCAAGTTTGGAAAAAATACTATTCTACAATCACACATTAAATTAATTACAACACAACAGTGGATAAATTACTATTTTAAATACATATACATACACCATCATACAACCACCATGTGCCCCATTAAAGTAACAAAAGGAATCTTAAAAGCCTAAAGCTATATAAAGTAACTGATAAACAAAATAAATACCCGCAAGTATACTGAAATAGGGAAAAATAAAAAACTTACAAATTTCTTGAAATGATAAAACTACACACATGTCGACAATATAATAAATCATGTCGACAATCACCAAAAATCAGACCAAAAAAAAAGTAAAAAAACAACATAAATACATAGCTACACCAATCATTCTTTTAACAAAACAACTGATTTTTAACAGACAACGTAGATACAAAACCTAGAAATTAAAACAAATCACAACTGCGAATGATAAAGATGTAAATCTGTATTTGGTAAAGGGGAAAGTATTATATACCGTTAAGAAACAAAAGCCCTAATTATTCTCTACATAATCCCTAACTAGATCTCAGTAGCCTGGAGCAGAAGAATAGATACTCCAAATCGCGAGACGATAAAAAAACCCTAGCTAGCTACCCGCTTTACGATTATATGTATCACAATCAAGTAGATCTTACACCTTACACGTTATCTTAAATCAACGCTTAAGATTACCCATTCCGTACTGATAAAATCTACGATTATTATTTGGGTCAGTTAGAAAATGGGTCGGGTAGGTTAAATCCGCTTATGTTTTTAATTAAGGTTAGGATATTATATCCTTTAACTGTTTGATAAGGGTATTTTAGTTAAAAAATTACACGGTCAAAATGAGTCTATGATCCAAATGTTTCAACGACATGTTCTGCGACCCATATCCTAATATGACAAAAAACATACGACCCTTTTATAAAAATTCTCACATAATATTCCTTTTATCTCAATATAAAGGCGGAGTTTAGGATTTTGGTTGTCCTATTAGATAGGCATAACTCCAATTTTAAGATGACTCTTTCCAAATATACCCTTGTTTATGATGCATGAGTATTATCACAATTTAATTAGTGTTTCTTGTTTTGGAAATTAAATAAAGGGTAAAAATATAAATATGATGGGTATTTTTGGAATTCAAAAACTTATTAATCTAAGAGCATTTGTAATTTCTGCTTATACATGTGGGACAAAAGCTGTAATAACCCGACACTCCACCGATAATGTCCCCACTTAGCCACTACAGTCATCCGGCAGTGTAGAGTTTTCTTCGGGCACCGCTGCGGTCATCTAACAGCAGCTTCCCTGCTTTTTCCAACACTGAGCCAACTGTCCTGAAAAGGTCTCGGTGTTAGGAAAGGATAAACCATTACTTATATTCCAATCGGCAAACCCTACCTGTTGAATCGGGGTATTACAGAAGCAGTACTAAAACCTAATACTCTAATTTATTTTCATTTCAATCACAACACAACTATATTTTATTCCAAAACCTTCATTGCCTCGTTTTTCACATTTTCATCAGATCTGCCAAACTTAGGTTTTTTTGTTGAATTAGATTCAGTTAATATTCATCTGTCATATTTGCCGATTTTAGTTGATGTTTTTCGTGGAAAAAGAAATATGTTAATACAAAGAAGGCGATTGTTCTGATGTTCTTTATCCATGAAGAACATCAATCCAGATTCGGCAGATATGGCACATGTATATATACCGATTTATAATGTAAAAATTTTATAAGTTTTTGTAGATTTTGTAGGCTTAAATCGACCAATACAAACCTCTATATTCGCCGATTGAGCACTCTATGTTTTTTTATATATCAATAGTCTACGATCGGCAAATATTAAGTTCATGTCGGCCGATTGAAAACATAAGAATTTACAAGTTTACTATAGTTTTTTAGGCTTAAATCATCCGATACGAACATTCATGTTTGCCGATTGTAGAGTGAATTGCTTCAATCGGAAGATATGAATGTACCATGATGGCCAATTGCATTTCCTAAAATTATGAATGCACTTCTAGTTTATAGCTGCCAATTGTAATTCAGAGTCAACAGATATAAACAACTACATCTGCCGATTGTGACGAGAAAACCAGACATGTTTTTGGTCTCCAAAAAGAGATGGAATCGATAAATGTTCTTCATATTACCTGCCGATTCTGAGTTGATGTTTTTCATCCATGAAGAACATTAAAAGCAAATGCTAGATATTAAGTGATTTACCTTCCGATTATGGATAATACGAGGACTAAAAACCCAACACCCAATCTTTCTACGGTAACCCTAATTGTCTAACACTAACTATATAACATATATTTAACACTAATATGGCGTTTTGATACCAGAAGCAAAAGTCAGAAACAAAAATCAAAAACAAGATATTTTACTTCATAAAAAAATGATTTTTTTATTTTTAAAAGTCGTTTTAAAATTTTATACCCAAACTAATTTCTTACCTAGAAGTCGAAAAACTACTTTTGGGGGTGTATCCAAACGCGCCATAACTAATCTAACAACTAACAAAGATAATTGATACTATTCATTATAGATACTTTAGCCACCAATAAAAATTGTTGGATACGATTTTTTTTATTTTACTTTAAAATAACTAATTTTTATCTTATCTAGTATCCCCAATTAACAAGTTCCATTTTCATCATTTTCTGTTCCACATGAATATAATGCTCGTCTCTTCTTCTTTTTTCCGAAAAGACTCGACTTATTTTGAACCGTTGGATATTAAATTGAATACTATAAAATCGAAAATGATGATGGCCAGGGGTATTTTTAAATCACTTTTCCACTTTGATTTTGGTCAGCGAAAGCTGAAAAGTTTGGTCCGTGGGTAGCAAAAATCACTCCCCCTTATAACAAATTAACAACCATCAAAAAAAATGACGATGACAGAAGTCATAGAACCACACTGTTTGGCAAAAGCTCCAACACAGTGGGTTCCACAAGACACTGTAATCGCAGGCAGCTTCAATTCCAATTTAACAAGCTGGTCCTCCTATTTGGGAAAAGCTCAACACCAGTAAGTCCTCTTTTCGTTTATAGAATTCCAATCTAATTATCAAAAGAAAAAAAAAATGATGAGTAAATCAAGAGTTTTTTCTTCACTGACAACTCAGTTTCTTGTTCTGATTCATCTATTTGTTTGTAGTTGTTTCTCAAAAGAGAATGGTTTTGAACCCTTGATTCAACTTCCAAGTAGATCAAAAAGAATTAGCTCAGGAAATGTTTATAATGTTAACGATTATGGTGCTAAAGGAGATGGTTACAACAACGACACCCAGGTACATTTTTAAGCTCAATCTATTCTGAATTTGCCTTCCATTATGTATCAGCATGATGTGACAAAACCCATTTGATGAGAGTTAAGATTATGAAGAAAACCCACTTAGTGACTTGGAAATCTGGATGGCATGTCGATAGGTTCAATTCTCATTTGGTTGAAATTTAGAAAACAGTGGGGAAAAAAACCCATTTTTCTGTCCTTCAAGATGAGACAATAAAAAAATGAATAACTGATGTTTTTTAGAATTATCAATTGGATATCAAATAGCAATGCAGACCCAGTCTTACAACTAATATAGGGTAGTTTCCATAAGGACGTTGCGTTATCATTTTTGGCAAGTATTTCCAATAAAGGATACCGAACTTCTACTATTGATATTGAGCTACTAAGTTCAGGCCTTTAAAGATGCCTGGGATGTTGTTTGTTCTCTTCGATCGCGATCAATACTTGAGATTCCGATGGGAAGTTATCTGGTATGGCCAGTCGATTTTGCGGGTCCTTGTCGATCCAAGGTGACCTTGAATGTATGTTCCTAGAGTGTACTCCCTGTCATCTTGAATTTGATTAATACCCCTTTTAGCTTTGTTATGAGGCTCAAGTCTCAGTATGTAAAGTTAAATTTTAAATTCTGTATGGTTCTGCTGCCATGTTCACAGATATCTGGTACTATTGTTGCTCCTGATGATCCTGAAGATTGGCATGGTTTAAACCCAAGGAAATGGTTATATTTTCATGGAGTAAAGCACCTTACTATTGAAGGAGGAGTTGTTAATGGAATGGGAGAGAAGTGGTGGATGCGTTCCTGCAAAGTTAACAAGACAAATGTAAAGCTGTAGTACATGTTTGCTATGTTTACTGATTTTATAAGTTTCTACTCTTCTTGCATTTGTTTCACTGACACTGATGTAAATTTTCAATTGCAGCCATGTACACATGCTCCAACGGTTCGTGCCAGTTTTTGGAGAGGAAGCTTATTGTTTTTATTTGAAGCTTTAATCTTATTTCCTGTACTTTCTTTGTGATTTATAGGTCATAATATCACATAATATTACTCAATCGAATATTTCCTCTTCCATAATGTTTTTTTTTCCTTTTGGTGCAGGCTGTTACATTCCATAAATGCAAGAATTTGATGGTGACGAATCTGGTGATACTTAATAGTCAACAAATGCATATAGCTTTCTCAAGCTGTATCAGGGTCAAGGTATCTCGTCTTAAAGTGATTGCCCCAATTTGGAGTCCGAACACAGATGCAATCCACATTAGCCGGTCAACTTATGTGGAGGTGAAGAGTGTCATTATAGAAACAGGTGTTTAGATCTATACTTCTATTATTGAAAATAGTTTAAATTTTCACTTAATAAGCATAAAATTAGAACTTACATAGCGTGAGAATTCACAGCAGCTGCGTATCTAGGTACTGGATATGTCTGGATGTTAAAAAGTGTGTCCTTTTAACTTATACCTGGCACCATCCTGATTTCCCATCTTCACTTCCCACAAAAGATTCTTTCCAGCTAAAGCAGTGTTTGTGTAAACATTTAGATGTTTGACGATTGCAAGTGATGTACATTCCCAACTTTGCAAAGCCAAACTAGACAGAAAGTACTGCTAAAGGATAGGTTATGCAAGAACTGTCAATGCGAACTTGTAACAATTTTTTTTGATTTCATTAAGAGTGGTGTGACTTGTGAGGTCTTAAAGTCTCACAGTTAACACATTTATATTAATTGGACCTGTCAATCACAACTTCTTCTTCTGAATTTTCATTTATGTATATATACTGACATCCAAATGTACCTTCAGAAAAGAAGCAAGTTATAAGTAGTTTGAAAGTTAAACTGGATCTTCTGCAAACTACTAGCTAAAATACTGTTTTTCACATTTTTCTTTCTAATTTTTTTTCTTGCGGTTCAAGCCTCAAACTTTGTGTGTACCTTATTCCATTTTTGGATTCAACTAAGCTTTGTGGTTTAACCAACTAGCAATTGTTTACCCCACTTCCGTCTTTAGTAAAATGCTGTGTGGTGGATTTGATTCGAAAATAATTAAGTTACTTTGTGAGGTTTGATTACTTGTACTGATGTTTAGCTACCGAATAGAAGCCTTTCTCCTAAAGAATCTGTATCTTTCTTTTCTCATACACCTTGCCTTCCCTTTTCAATTGATAGATAGGGAAAACATGCAGTTTGTGATTAATGATTTCTTGATCCTATTCCAATTTTTATGAACATGTGTTTGCTTTCATATTGGCAGATATGATGATAAATAACCTTTCACATTTGTTCATATTTGTTTTTGCACAACTTACTTTCAGGTGATGACTGCGTATCTATAGTAAGCAATTCTTCTAGGGTGCGGATCATGGACATTTCTTGCAAAGCTGGCCATGGAATAAGGTAATGTGGCCTTAAACTTCAACTGTCAAGAATCTGACGTGTTGTAAATCAAGACTAATTCCACTCTCTACAGAGCAGTATTGGAAGTTTAGGGAAATATAATTCTTATTCTCAAGTGCACGATGTCGTGGTCGATGGAGCCCTTCTGTCTAACACTCAAAATGGATTGAGGATCAAAACATGGCAGGTAGCTTCTGTTTTAAGAATTCTTTCTGTGGGGGTAACAGGACATCTCCTTCATGTATTAAACTCCGCTAACATTTGTGTATAGGGAGGTTCAGGTTTTGCTGAGAATATCACTTTTAAGAATGTACTAATGGAGAATGTCTCCAACCCAATAATCATCGACCAATATTATTGTGACTCTAGGACACCGTGTAAAAACCAGGTATATATATTGAACTCGTGTTTTTTTATGTCCTATTTTTGTATCATTCATTATCCTGCTTTGCAAGAAAATTTCTCCAACAAACATTGGTGATTTAAATATTTCGTATGAAAAATATCAAATTCAGACTGAGAATAAGCAGACTTCCAAATGAAACATGTGGAGCTGAGAAATAAATTTGACTGATAATAATTACCACTAAATTTGATGCAGACTACATCAGTTGAGGTGGGAAATATTTCTTTCATGAGAATTAAAGGAACTTCAGCAACTGAAGAAGCAATAAGATTTGCTTGTAGTGACAGTTCTCCGTGTGAAAGGATATACTTAGAAGATATTGAGTTATTGTCAATCTCTGCTGGAACCACAAGTTCCTTTTGCTGGCAAGTTAAAGGTTCAAGTTTTGGGCAAGTATACCCTCCTCCATGTTTTTCATGCAGTCAAAGCTTCATTGATCAAAACTTTCTTATTCAGGATGACAACATAGCGGAATCACTATAAACACATCTCTTTCCAGTATATATGATATAGGGCTATTATCCAAATGTTTTCTAGTATAGAAAGGCATTGAAATACTAGCAGTTACTCAGTGTGGACAAATTGATTATTTCCATTTTTACTTCTAGAACTTAAGAATTTGTAAAATAGCAACACCGGCGTGATCAAGAAAGTTTCTTATTAATAAATACAAGAAATTGCGCCTGCAAGTCAGTCTCGAGTGGGCGTCGAACGCTAGTATTTCCACTTTTTCTTTAGATTATTTTCACTCTATGATTTGGCAGGGGCTGCCAAGTTGATAGAGGGGTTTTCTTAGGATTCAGGATGACTAAATAATTCGTTAGGAGGTATTCTAGGAGCTATGTTAAATGTTCATATTACCCTTCACTTTATTAAAACCTAAATAAAACAAAACCTTTCTAATCTAATACATTTTCATTTTAATTCAAACCCTTTCTTCTCCAACCCAACTGTATATCATCCTTCTCCATTTCAACTTTTTTTCTCTATCGAAATTCCTCGTCGATTCGAGAATTCTTCGTCGATTAAACTCTAAAGTTCGTGATGAAGAATCATACTAAAGGTGTAGAAGGTAGTAGTGATGACAATCAAAATCAAACTTTACAACCTAATCAAGAGATTGAAGAACAAATCGGTGGTGACAATCAAAATCAAACTCTGAAACCACAACAAATGGTGTATATAAGGTATTCAACGAAACCCATGTTATTTTTAGAATCCTAAAGTGATTGATTTTCTTGTTTGATTGATGGAGTTGTAAAAAAAATAGGTTTCCAGAAACATTTACGGTTGGGTTCGATTGGAAAACCCAACCGTAAATTATGTTATCAAGAACTTACGGTTGGGTTCGATTCGAACCCAACCGTAACTGGTTGTAAGTACAATTTTACGGTTGGGTTATTGAAATACCCAACCGTAAATAAAAAGGAAGGAGATGAAGATGATATTTTACGGTTGGGTTCGATTCTAAACCCAACCGTAAACAATTTTGCACTCAAAATAATTTTTTTTCTTACGGTTGGGTTTGATTCTAATTGCCAACCGTAAATTAATCTGTATATGTCAAATTTTTTGTGTTGAGGATTATTTACGGCTGGGTTTGATTCTTTGCACTCAAAGAATTTTTTTTTTTTACTGTTGGGTTTGATTCTAATTGTCAACCGTAAATTAATCTGCATATGTCCAATTTTTTGTGTTGAAGATTATTTACGGTTGGGTTCGATTCTGAACCCAACCGTAAACAATTTTGCACTCAAAGAATTTTTTTTTCTTACGGTTGGGTTTGCTTCTAATTGCCAACCGTAAATTATTCTGCATATGTCAATTTTTTGTGTTGAGGATTATTTACGGTTGGGTTCGATTGTCAATTCCCAACTGTAAAGTCTCCTGCGTAGGTTAACTTCTTGTTGTTGATTATTTACGGTTGGGGTTCAATATGTGTAACCCAACCGTAAAGAGTTCTGAATTTTCAAATTTTTGATTGATTGCTTGTGCTGGACTGTTTGTAAATTATCTAACTTGTATTGATTGTATGTTGTAGGAAAAAGAAGAGGGGTAATAATTTAACACCAGTTGATCACACTCCAACCCCTCGCCACGGAGTTCATTTAGGGGTAGACAGTAGAGGCTTGAGAATGAACGAAAAGAAGAAGAAGACTTTTGAGGTAGGGGATGGTAGCTCTACTCAAGAAGTACTACCTCAAGAAGAATATAATGTTTTCCAAGACTTCGAAGATCTACCGGTGTTCAGTGGAGGTGCGCTTGTGATTAGAGAACCACCACAAGAGGAACATTGTGATGAAGAAGAGACGGACGGAGAACACTTTGTCGATCAAGGCAAAGGTAAAGAAATTGTTGTTGCTTCTACTCAACCTCAAGTGAAGGAAAAAAAGCCAAGGAAGCAGCCAGAACCGAAAGGGAAGCATATTCCCAAAGGAAAAGACGTGTTGTTGCTTAAGAAGAAAAATGGAAGACCTTGGGGTGAGGCCCCAGACAGGTCTGCAATATTATTTGGTTATCCACATTCATGGGCTGCCAAAGTTGCTGAGACAAGGGTATTAATATAAAAACTTCTCTTGTTTTGTTAAATTTCCGTTTGTTTAACTTCAAGTTAAAAAAGATTGTTTTTATTCTTTGTAGGATCATACACGGCCGTGAAGGAATTGGTTCGTCAAAGGGCTCAACATTGGCCGTTAGCTGAAGAAGGTATGGCCGTCCAAGTTCTCGTAAATGGTACAGGGTTAGCTCCCGGAATTACCAATTCTATGTTGGAATATGAAAGTGTTACCTGCACAGCCTTCAAGGAACGTTATTGGCCTGAAACCGATACGTTTCATCTCCCATTCGGCGAGATAACAATAACGGAGGATGATGTCAAGTCAATTCTTGGCTTACCAGTTGAAGGAAAAGCCGTGTATGAAGATTTTGACAACAACATGTCTTGGAGTCATCTCTGTGTCCTTGTCAAAGATACACTTGGATGGGAGAAGACAGAAGTCGAGTTAGAGTTTAAATTGGTTGCTGGAGATAAACCGGGTGTAGCAACGAAGAAAGGTTTAAGTATGACCAAGAAGATCTTGTTGCGTAGTCTGAGGGAGAAGTTTGGAGGAACCCAGCAATTGGAAAAGGATGGGGTCGTCATAGATGAAACTAGAGTTATGCGTACAGCCAGGGCGTATCTGCTATATATGCTTGGTACCATCTTCTTCGCTGACAACTCAGGAAATAGGGTCAACGCTCACTTTCTACAGTGGTTGACGGATCTCCAGAAGACGCATGAGTATTCATGGGGAACTGCCATCCTCGTTTACCTACTTGCCAACCTTAGAAAAGCTTCGAGGGTTAGAGGAACTGAGATTACCGGGAATACTGGTCTTCTTCAGGTAATTCATTGTTGGAATTTCAATGTTTAAATTCAATTTTTTTTTGCGCATTATCTTATATTAATATTTATTATCTTCATAGGCATGGGTCTATGATCACTTTCCGAGCCTGGCTCCTAAGACGGAGTGGAGCGGTGATTTTACTGGACCTACAGGAAAGAAATTCAGATTCACCGGTACTCAGTCAAAGCATAAAGAAGTGCAGATAGCAAAGAAGAGAAGTGAAATTGATGCTTTCACCGTTGAAGATGTGGTGTTTGATCCTTATGTGAAGATTGACATAAATGATGATGGAGTAGTTGAAGATTTACGTCAATTATCGGACGTGTCAGGCTACAACGAGCCTTTGTACCATCCGTTTGGGTTCGTGATGTGCAACCCTCGTCGAACTCTCCGCCAATATGGCTATGTCCAAACCAAGGTAACAATCGAAGCCTTTAAATTGTGTGTGAATGGCTCCATGATCGAAGGCCCAAGTATCTTGCTCAACTATATCCCAACGCCTTCGGTCGCGGTTTGGAACAACCGCCATCAACCGGAATACCAAATCCAAATGGAGGAGGTAAATCCATCTCCGGGCACAAAAGAGGCCGTAGAAGATTACTTGGATTGGTATCGCCATTTTGGTCATCCAAATGTCATTAACATTGATCCAGAATCTATGAGAATACTTCAAAGGGGTCAAGGAAACAACACAGGAGATGGTGTCATTGATGTTTGTAAAAAGGCATATTTCAATTTGGTACGTAAATCAATTATGTTATTAATGTTTTTAAGATTTATTACTAAAGACTCAACCAACATTTTTTTTCATACGTGAATAGAAAAATAACTTCAAAAAGAAAGCACTTGCATTGGCAGAGTCTATGACTCCATGGCTAAGTAGAGGTGATGTGATGACGTTTGAGCAATTAAAGAACCTGCAATCCAAAATGAGGAAGCTTCATGAATCAAACGAAGATGAGACGGTGTGAAGCTTAAAGAGGATTAGAGCCGGTAAAAGAGATGCGACTACTAGCCGAAGAGAGCTGCAACCTAGTGATGAAGAGACACATGATGAAGCCGAGGATGTGCAAGGTGGTGCTCGTACTCGTGGCGGTCGTGTTAGTGCTCGTACTCGTGGCGGTCGTGTTAGTGCTCGTACTCGTGGCGGTCGTGCTGGTCCTCGTACTCATTGTAGCACGAGCAAAAAAAGAGTTCGTCAAACTGATCGACATACCCCTCCTCATTCTCCCTAACTCTACGTTGATTATAACAATTGCGTCAAACTAAAGCTTTTTTTGTCGGTGGATTATAGCTTCTTGCGACAATATTCATATTTCAGTTTAGTTAGAATGTATGAGAAAGTTTTTATCTTAAATTGGTCTAGCTAAATTTCATGTTTTATTTACAAAAATTTCAAGTTGGAAACCAAGCAAAAGAGAAATCAACTTAAAAAATAAAATTCCAGGAATATTTACGGCTGGATTCGCAAGTCCATATCCAACCGTAAAGCTATCAGTATTATAATTCCCAGAGTTACAGTTGGAGTATTGAGTCAAAACCCAACCGTAAAACTGACATTTTTTCATGCCAGACTTACGGTTGGTTTTTCAGCCAAAACCCAACCGTAGATATGGATATCAATTTTACGGTTGGGTTGGGAAGCCCAAACCCAAGCGTAAATATTCCTGGACAACTTAAAATTGGATTCTAGTACTTGTGTTGTTTTCGGTTTTTGTTTGTTTGAGTGACCTAATTTACCTTCAATCTAGTTAAAATGATTGAATAAGTTTAAAATTTTGATTTTTAAACCCCAATTTGGCTTTAAACTCAATGCTCCAAAGGATGTTTTACGGTTGGGTTGGGAAGCCCAAACCCAACTGTAAATATTCCTGGACCATTAAAAATTGTATTCTAGTACTTGTGTCCTAACCGTAAAACAGTCACAACTGATATGAGTAAATCAAAATCTAGGGCTTTTCAAAAAACTACCAAAAAGTCTATTTTCTTTCTTCTACTTTTTCTTCCCACCAAACCCAAAACAAATAAAAATCTGATTTATGCATTAAAACAAAATGTGGGATAAAGGAGATGAAGATGATCATTTACGGTTGGGTTCGATTAACATACCAACCGTAAATTTGTTTGCACTAAAAATAAAATTGTTATTTACGGTTAGGTTTGATTGTCAAATCCCAACCGTAAATTATCCTGGATAGAAATATTTTTTTTTTGAAGATTAGTTACGGTTGGGTCCTATGCTAAAACCCAACCGTAAAATTGTTACGATTGATTGTTCCATGAATATACGGTTACGATTAGATTAGGATGAACACCTAACCGTAATTGTTAGTTACGGTTGGGTAGGATGCTGAAAACCCAACCGTAAAACTGTTACGATTTGGTTTTCCGCCATGAAATTACGGTTACGGTTTGGTTAGGATGAACACCTAACTGTAAATGGCGTTTACGGTTGGGTTCGACATAAAAACCCAACCGTAAAATTCCCTGAATCACAAAAAAAACATAATTTTTTACGTAATTTCATCAAATTTGAGCCATAAAAAGACCAAGAGTTTAAGTTAGAGGTATACCTAACTACTCTGGTTGAGTGAATCAAAATCTAGGGTTTTTTAAAAAACCTAAAAAATTCTCTTTCATTTCTTCTACTTTTTCTTCCCACCAAACCAAAAAAAAGAAAAATTTGATCTGATTAAGTATAAGATTATTTTAGATTAATTATTATTAGCTTAATCTATTAGCTAATTAGTTTACTAATATTAACTAATCAGGGGTAGTTTAGCCATTATGAAAATATCATGGATAAGGGTTTTTGAAATTCCTACCTAATGTCCCTATTTTGTCTTCACATGGAAAACCCCTCTATCAACTTGGCAACCCCTATATAAGCTTTCTTTACTTGTGTGGTGAAGTGAAGATGGGGTTGACAAAAATTCCAAAGACAGCAACTTGTCACGGGGTCGGTCCTTCGCCTCGACTTTACTCCGTACGGCACT
>JAJJMC010031056.1:663217-704866 GCA_023531435.1 Papaver californicum
GTCTTCATGGGAAATTTCTGCTCTCGTCCATGTAACCTGGCTTTTAATGCTTTCTCAAGTCTCAGGTTAGAATTTATTGCATAAAGATTCCTTTACAAAATGTTGATTTAAGATATCCAGTAGAAAAGCAATTTGAACAAATTAGGTATGCAGATCACAATTTGGAAAGCTGGGAGAAATAATTGGGGCTCATACCCGCCTAATGGAGCACAGTCAGTTCCTTTTTATTCCAGGTCCGGAGGATGCAGGTAAATTGAATAAACACATTATTTTCCTTTGAAATTTTGTTCATGAACATTTAGCTGCATCTTAGACACATTCCATTTTTCAGGTCCTTCAACGGTTTTGCCCAGGCCTGCGTTATCCAAGTATCTGACAGAGGAGCTTCAGAAGCATGTTCCCAACGCCATCTTTAAAAGTAATCCTTGCAGGTCAGACCTCTGTTTAATGATTCATTTCACATATGCCAGTTTATGGCTTTTCTTTATCTAATTATTATATAACCACGGTTAACCTGTTATCATTGTTTGATGTCACTGTGCATATCCTGCACTCCACATAGTAGTATAAAAGTTGAAAATAAATTATATCCTTCTCTATGAATTCTTGTTTCGTGGTGCAGAAGCTATATCGGGATTTAAGTTTTTCATGTAAAAAGTTACTTGTAACAATTAAATCAGTTAATACATCCATAAAAAATTTCAGATGAGCAAATATCTCATTGTTTCCCTCATTGCCAGTACAGAACTTCATAATATATACTTGCCGCATTTATTTTTTTATTTCAGGTTGGTTGGTGAAGATGGACGGATTTCAATCCCCATAAAATTAATTAATTAAGAGATTTTGTGGTTACTTTTTGCAATTAAACAATTTTGCCAAAATCTTAAAGATGAGATGCAAACTAATTAAAGGGAATATGCACTATTGGACATAGCACATGTATTGATGTGATGGGTCAAAATTCAGCAAATCTGTACTAGTCTTTTGAAAGCATGGCGATTATGCAAGGAAATGAGTCCTGAAAGTTGCAAGTAGTGCACTATAAGCAGTAGTATGGTTTAATTTGGTTTACATGCCGAAGCGTTTCAGTAACTTCACTTTTGCAGTTCCTACTTCCTAAGTTTTAAAAAGACTGCATATTAACATATTGCTTGCGGTACAAAAACTGACATATATGAATTATTATTTTTCTCTGTGAACTCAGAATCAAGTTTTACACCCAGGAAATTGTCTTCTTCCGTCAAGACCTCCTTTATAAAATGCGCCGTTCCTGCCTGATTCCCCCTTCAACTGAAGAAACCAGTGATCCGTTTGAGCATGTGAGTTGAGTACACTTTTGTTTTATTTTGTTTTCTTTGTCCCTATTTCTTCCTTCCCTTCTTTTCTTGTAAAAGTAGCAAGATACTTGTCTCAAAGTAATAGGAGGATGTATTGCAGCTTGTTGCTACCATAACTCATCAAAGCCATCTATGTCCCCTGCCTCTCACTGTTCAACCCATTATCTGGAATTATGATCATTGCCTCCGCCTATATCCAGCCCCGCATACGGTATCTTATTCACTCTCCTCTCTTTCAGTCTTTCTATTATTATCTGAACATGTGCAGTCAAACTATGAGGTCCTGCCAGTTTGTTTATTTAATAGTATGTTGTTTGTTCTTAGAAGAGGAAACCTTATATCCTTTTGAGTGATTCAGACTTTTGATGATTGCTTGCGTGTTTCCTGATTTGAGGACCGATAACCGTCAAAATCAAGTGCTAGGTCTCAAAAACATAATATCAACTCAACTAGCACAGAACCATCAACGAACACAATTTTTATAATAATTTGAACATCAATGAATATCACAAGCTGCTAATTTGATTTTGGATTAGTACAGCTTCAAAGGGTTTCTTTCATGTCAAAGGCATTTGTTTCTCACATGCATCTATGCCGTGCATACAGTACTAGGAAGTTGTATCAATCACTGTCCTCTTTTCTATTGTCCATCATTTGGTCCACGAGGAGAAATTAATACATAGAGGAACACATTTGAAAATAGGAAAACACTTTCAAACTTCAGCTTTTTATTGGATTTGAGATTTAGATTCTCCAATGCAATTTTTCTGTGTGTTTGGTTTTCTGCATCATTTTGCATTACTACAAATAATCATTTTTTCATGCATCTGTTTTCCCTGAACAGATAGTGTTGGGGGACAGAAGTGAACAGAAGACATTCGAATACACAGGCACAACGTGTTTTAACACTGGTTCCTTCTCGAGTGACAGTACATTCGCAGCATACTTTCCTTGCACGAAGAAGGTTGAATTGTCAGCCCTGTAAATGATCTTACATCAGACTTTCTAGTGCTAATTGCAAAGTTAGCAGGTTTACTGTCAAATTCAGCTAGTGGTAATGATCCAATATTATATGGATCTTCACGGAGTTAGAATTTGTAATAACTAATGTTGCCAAGAAATGCAACTGAAATGATTCAAATGATATGCTTAACAAGCATATAACCTATTAATGTAACTGTCAAGGTTTAATTGTTTTGCCAATCTTCTGCCTCTGTTTCCCTCTTGCAATTATTTTCGGAAATCATCATAAGATATCAAGATACCCATGATATGCTGCATGTGGAAGCCCTGTATCCATTAGATGGCAGCCATTTTTATTTTATTTTTGAGATAAAAGGGTGAGATTTTGTTAAAACGGAGGAGAGAAAATTAAAATTACAAGAAAAAAAAGTCATTGCGCGCCCCAATTTGTTTAGAAAACAATCTAAAATAGCTCAAACCTAGCCCCTGCAAGTGAGGAAGTCAGGCCTGCCAATAAAGGTCTCAACAACACCTTGTTCCAAACGAGCACCATGCTTTGCTTTATAATCTGCAGCTAAGTTTATTTCTCAAAAAATATGCTTAAAGTTTTTTTTTTTTCTTTTTCTTCTTTATTTTTCTATAATAATATAAAAACTAACTTAAGAAGTTAGTAACCCTTCTTACAGTTGAAGTAGAACCGTCTAATGTGGAAGGGAAAGAGTTCTTCCTAGCATTAGATTTATCTACTGCTAAAGCATACACAATACAAGTAGGGGGATACTTTCCCAATCAAAATTACAGCTAAAATGTTTTGCTTCTTTAGCTAGAGTGTCAGCTGTGTTATTTGCCGATCTTGGAACAAAATGAAAACCAGAAAAATTCCCTCAAGAGTTTAAAATCATTTTAGCTTCTTCCAGCATTGCCTGACTCTGCCAAGATATCAGAGATTGTTTTCTATTCAGGCTATCAATAATCTTCCTGCAGTCTCCTTCAATGCTGATATTGATGATATTCTTCTTTAGACCACTGCGCTGCTTCCCAAACCCCTACTGCTTCTGCTTCTTCTGGTTCATCTATTGAGGATGGTCCTGCTATTGCTTGTTTGACACTACCTGCATCATTTCTTAGAACTAGAGCAAAACCAGATGGTTTATCCTTATAGATCCAGGCTGCATTAGCATTAAATTTGAGTTGGTTTTTTCCTGGTAATTCCCATTCCGCATCTTTTTTCTCCGACAAATGATTTGAATTCAATTTTTGATATTTTTAGAATTTCTTTTATCCCAAAAAATAATATGCCTTTGAATAGCTAAAGAAGTTTGAATAGGGGTACTTTGTTTTCCTTGAAAAACTCTATTGTATCTTTCTTTCCAGATAAACCAGATTTTTGTCATTGGTAATTCTATGGAAATTAATTTGGTAGGTTTCTATCCAGGTTTTACAAGTTTCTAGAAAAAAAATAGACGTATCTAACTGAAATTGCACTGGAATAAGATTAGAAACCTAAACAGATTCTGCATAATCAGATTAAAAAAAAGAAATGTTCTAAAGTTTCATTAGACTCACAACCAAAAGCACATCTAGAGGAGATATCTTTAATTACTTTAAAAAGCTTAAAATTTGTTGAAACAACATTTTGTAGACATTTCAATGTAAAGATTTTAATTTTTCTAGAAAATTCTAGACCCCAAAAGGTTTCCCAAGGATTATCAGACATATTAAGGTTATTAGAATGAGAGTTAATATGATCCCATATTTAAATCCGAAACACATATATACCCCTATTTTTTTCAATATCTCAAATCTACCCCACTGTTAAGTTTCTTTCCAAGATGTCGTTAGTAATGCTTCCATGTTGACACTGACAAGAAAAACCGCATCGACAAATGCCAAATATAAAGTGAGATTCCTATTTTACCCTTTTAATCTTATCTTAATAAGATTTTCCTCATCTTCCGGATTCTTGTTTGTCTCTCTCTCTCAGTCTTAACTAGCACTACCATGAATCTAGTAACACTAGGATATTAGTGCGAGAAATTAATGGAGTCTAGGACTATCAAGGACATAAGGGTTGTTGTTGTGGATCAATGGATGCGTCGTGTAAAGAGATAAGGTTTTTTCTTTAGTTGTTGAATCGATGATTTGTTGAATAAGGTTGTGAATGATGTATAACAAAATTTGGGGATTTCATCCTAACTTGTGTCTAATATATAATTCATGAAAATTTATGTGATGGGTAGTTGTAATCCTTTTGAATTCGTGTTTTGTCATATCATAATTTTGTAATTTTTCTAGCTAGGGATTAGTAATGGATACTAGGGTTTCAATATGTAAGTTGGAGTTTTTTCATGAATCTATGTTTATTATCTAATTTATGCAAATTAGTTTTATTGGTAGTGAGTGCTTAACATGATTCCATGTTGTACCAATTTGATTTGTGAGAATTCTAGAACTCTTTTGTAACCCAAGTTGAACTGTTGAGCTAGCAAATTTGGGATTATTTCTAGATTCATATGATTCAAAAGAATGGTTTAGTTTTGTTTCATCTGATGCATGTAAATTCGTTGCATAATGATGTGAGACTTAATCTCTCCACAACTAATTATTCTTGAAGCATTTGTTTTCCTAGTTCACTGGTAAGTAAGCATTGATTTGAATATTGAATTGTATACTTGTGTCTTAGTTTTGAACTGGGTAGTTTATTAATTGAAATGTAGGTTGTTTTAATCACCATGGATCACACCTAATCCATTTCATGAATTCCAAAAATTTGATGAACGATTATGAAGGTGGTTAGTATAAATATTGTGATAATAGAAGCATTGAGAAATTTGATTATGTTGCATTGTAAGCTAGCACCTATTATTGAATTGTTATCTTGACTCATGTAATATGAAAAAAAAAATAGATTTCGTGTTTATGTCAATATATATTTGTTTCGTAAAATCTTGGTTTATTCAATTATCAGGGACTCCCAAGCACACAAACTATCTATAATTGATAATTGAAGGCTTGTTATCTAACAGTATAACATGACTTATATGCCCATGTCAACCAATATAAGATTTATATGTGCCAATTTTTTTTGTGAGTCAGCGTCTTACGTGGTTAGTAGTTATATATCTCATTATATATGCATTTTATACTTCTTTTAATTCCCATGGGAATGGATGCTTCTGAGTGGAATGCCTTAATGTATTTCCTGTAAAGAAATTAATTGGAACTTGGTTACAGTTTTTTTATGTTCAGAAATTACTTGTAAGCACTTGTAAGCTATCGATATAATCATATATAAAATGTCATAACTCTGTAATTTTCTGATGGCAGTTAAATGATAGTAAAAGTCCTTTTCAGAATACAGTTGTCAATCATTTATGAGTAGTTCTTTTGGTGGCATGTTCATGATCTCTACAACTAATTATGAGGTGTGAGTTGTTATTGTGAGTTTGAGTATGATAATTATTGTGAACTTGAACAATTGCACTTCCTTAATTTCTAATTCATGCAAATTAGTTCCATGGATAGTTAGTGATTAACATGATGAGGTTCGTTGGTAATTGTTTTTTTAATGAACTGATCAAAATAGATCATCAATTTTATGGCTCATTACTGATTGTTAGATCTAATTATCTGTAGTTCGAGATTTTTGGGAACGATTTCAGATTATATCGTGAAAAATAAAGTGCTATTTTCATGTGGCAGTTGATGTAACTAAGACCCTGTATGAATTGTTTTTTTATAATAGTTGATAATGATTTTTGGAATGAAATTGTTGGGTTAATGCTGCTTAAGAAATATTATTGTTTTATTTCTGATTAAATCATGGGTAATGAATGTTGTTTCATTACTTGTAACTGATTCTTATGTATATTAGATGTTGTGTTATGTTTGCATAACTTTAAAGAATTAATTATGCTTTTGATGTTGTCAAAACTCGCTTCTTATAGCTAGGAAAAATAGATTTATTTTTATACGTTCATCCACGTTTGTTTTTCATGCTCATTCAATCCACTGTTGTAATATTTCGACCTATATGGTGTATTTTTGTTTTGCTGATAAATTTTGGTTACATAATCTTGTAGCCATATGGACACATATCCTCATAGTTTTATATATTCCATATTTTGCCAGTGATCCATAAAATATAGTTTTGTAATTCTTGTTTTCTTTGTCTCTTTTTGGTATTCATCATCTTGGTAAATTGAACGGATTCTCTCCAGGCCATTGAAAGGAGAAGAAATTGTCTTAAGTGGATGAACAACATAGGCTTACATGTGTTTTACCCCAGGAGCTAAGTGTTCAGGATTGTACATTACCTACTGCTGGTGCTCTACTCAAGCACAACTCGTCCCTGACTTCCTCAGACCTTCTTGTGGCATCAAACAAGGCATCTCAGTAAACTGATGTTCATTGTCCAAAAATTATTTCACTAAAAAATCTAGTTCCGGAGAAATAGATTTACTTGCTGAGGTTGAGAAATTTGTTACTAAGGAATTTCAGAGAATCATAAAAACACCCATTGCTAAGAAGATAGAGAGAGAAAACAAAGTTTGAAAATGTTCTCAGTACCATGAGATAACAAATGGTATATAGGAGAAAGGAAGTGGAAATAACTACTATAAATTTTTGTTCATATGGTTTAATCTTTGCCGAAGGTCTTTGTGTAAAACTAGTAACCTTTCTTTTTGTTTTTTGTTTTCCGAAAACATGTAAGCTTTTCTTATATATAATATTCTTCATCTTTTCCTAGCTGACATCCTAGGTCTGGGATTAGTTTAGCATCTTTAGTTTGTAACCCAATGTATAATATAATGTTTGAGGTTTTTTGTGCCACGTACCTGTTTAACCAGAAGAGCAGAGAGTAACCATGGTTAATATAGTGATTGGAAAAATGGTTAGTATAGGGGCAGATCAGTATCTTTATATATTGAAAAAGGTTTTGATGTGACAGATAACAGTCAATTGGTGTTGTTTGAAAAAAAAACATGATGGAAAAGAAGAAAACGGGACATATTTGTAATGTTTGAAAAACGGGACAAATTTACAATAGGAGTCTTAAAACGGGGTCATATCAATAAAATTCCCTTCTTTTTAGGGTTATTCTACAAATGTGAATTTGTTGCAGCAGATTTTGGCTACGCAACTTCCAAGATACAACAACCTAAACCTTTTGTATGTTCTCTAATTTCTGCACTAAATAAAGAACAAACACACCACTTTGATCTTGCTAAAAAGTTAATTGAATGGCAGTAAGTGTACAAGAAGAAAATAGGGGGAAGGACAATATGTTTGAAATCCTATGCAACATGGGTTTTCTAAGTGATTTCACACCTTTTCAAAAATAGTTAAAGAGACACATGCATTGACAACCAGTATCAAAATAAAAAAGATGCAAATCTTTATTTGAAATGGAAAGAGAATGTCTCTTTGAACAAACCATGTCAAACTGTCCATGTACTTACAAATTTCAGCAAAAATTAAAAAAAATTAAAAAAATCACTTTTAAAAGAATTTAAAATCAATTTGCTTTTGCTGTTGTATACTCGCAAACTTTTTGGACCCGTCGGTACTACTAACACGCAGAAAGACCAATTGAAATTCATATTTAGTAAAGACCATAGTTACATGTGTGGGTGGAAACTTCCTCCTTCAACTTTTGGACCCTTTCCCACTCAAGCTTCAACTCCTTCTCAAGCAGCCAATTCTTCTCAGGAAGTCTTATACGAGCAAGAAGGCTATTACCCTGCAATCCCATATTCAAAGGTTAAGGAAAAAGGGCATAGTTAACAGATGAAAAAGAGAGATAGCAAATAATGACATACCAAAGTCACCATAGCTTGGTGAAAGATGGGATCCTCAAGAGGGATGGACCCATCATCGCTGATGGAGATTGAACATCAAAGGAAGAAGAGGCAAGTATGCCAGAGATCACACAAGGCCATTAAATATCATAGAGGATCTCACAACACCTTTCATATCAGCAATCCTTTTTCCTCGGGAGCCATGAGATTCAGTGGAAGACATTGTATGAGAGATTATGACTATGCTCCTCGAACCATATCCAGCGTTAGGATCCTCATTACCATCCCCTTACAAAACCAGCTTCCGACACCTTCGTCATCATCATAAAGATCAAACAAGACCGCTTGCACTGATAGTTGGGGGATGGTCACTTTGCCCTTCTCTACAACGTACATAATCACTTGGCCCAGGGGATCGATGTCATCATCATAGACATTAGCCTTATCACCTTCTCCACTCTAAGGGAGCACAATTGGCTTTAATTTTGTAAGAAACACCACCTATTGTTCAGTTAACAGATATATGAGAAATATATCTAGCATCAACAAAATAAGAAAAGAAAGTATTTGTTACCTTAGCAGTAGTGGAGGCAACAATATTATCAGAAAAACCTCTCTTTCTGGAATCCATGGTCTCTCGCTGGATAAAAATAAAGAGGTAATTGAGAACTCAAAAGAAAAGCAAAAATCTGAAAAGATATAAAAAAATCTAAGTCAATAAAAATTATACCCTAACCATGTTCATCACCCAAGGAAGATATGGGGGACGCCCGACCACCATAGGAGGAGGAGGATGCCCATGAAAAATAATGCCATTAATGGCCAGAGGTACACTTTCATCCATACAGGATCATTCGTTTAGCTCAGATGTTTATTAGTAGCCTTGTCGAACTCTGGATCCTCATTTATCATCAACCTCTGAGCATCATCTGTGAGGGTTCGAACTCGCAAAGGGCCATAGGAAAACCCAATGAGCGCACCAGTAGCAGGGGTAAATCTTTATAATTTTTGAGAAAGATCTGAACTATGTAATTAGGGGCTTCAGAATGATCATATGTGAAATGCTCACTAGGGTACTATGACCTTTGTTTTGCCTCTTCAAATATGACATGAAACGATACCAGTTTCCTGTATACTGGCCCAGAGGCCGAATAGGGAACATCGAGACAAGATCTTGTACATGAAAAGGAGATAAAGGTGATAAGACGGAAGTCAGAGGCCATCACCCAATTGACCCTTGGTCACGATCGTATATGAAGAAGCATGAGGAAACTCCTTGAGTTTTTCTACATCCAATGATCCCTTCTGTCCAGTTAACATTATCACCTTAGAATCTTGAAGATGATGTTGAGCCTTGAGATTTGTAATGAATTGAGAGTCCCCAGGATACTTTTCCTCAACCTGGACTGATATTTCTTATCATCAACCCTGTAAGGAGGCAAAAAAAGGTTATCATGGAAATAAAATCAATCATGTTGCGAGAATAACATGGAGAAGCATAAATAGGAAATAAAGTATTAAAAAAATGAAAAACTTGTTTTCAGAAAAGAAATAATCAACATGCTTTTTCGAATGGTGAACGAGGCTTTGAGATGATCTTAATGACATTATGGTGAAATAATAAGCAAATATGTAAGAAGATGAAGTTTTCTGAGAAGAAGTCATGCAAAAAAGACGAAAATAAATAGGATAAACACAGGGAAAGGAAGGAAAGAGAAGACAAAATGGAGCTTTTAGGAAATGATGCAAAAACAAAGGAGAATGTCTTTTATAAAAGGTAATTTTTGTGAGAAGAATATAAACGGGCTGAAGAGGTGGTAGGTCATAAAGTAAAAAGGTAGTCAGGAAAGTGGAGATGTGGCGGTTACAATAATATGTGGAAACGGTTTCACAAAATATGGAAAGTTTTTTCATATCCCACCCTCGGATGAGATGAAAAAAAAATGGAAAAAATGTAGTGGTAAAAGATCTAGAGACATGCAAGCACATCTTAGAAGAATGACTATGGAAGCAATAAAATGGAGAAAAACATCATACGAGAATCATGGGTCCAGTGCATTACCCAAGATATCTACCACTATAGAAAGGGATGAGGACATGTGAAAAGTGGTTGAAAGAATGAACTATTGATTTTAAAAAAAAACAACAAGGCATTTAATACAACTAGTAAATTAAGGACATAGAAGAAGAACAAATGATTAGAACAGAGTGGGACCCGACTACTTCGACATAAGTGTAACTGCCACATGATGGGGAGCAATGAAGACCATATCCGGGCAGGAATAGAAGAGCTTCGGAAGTTGGGCCCCGAACATAGTATGACAAACAATGAAGATATACTTAACACTGTAACTTTGGTTGTGTCAACACTTATGTCTATAAGTTCAGGGCTAACCACTGAGTGAGGGTGAGATTTTTATAAGTGAGTTAGGCATATATTGTGAGAGAATTCTTAAGCTTGAGAGTGCAAGTTTTATCCCAAAATCTTTTGTAATCCTTCACATAAATAAGAATATAATCAATAATCATCCTCCTGTCGACGTAGGTAAACATACCGAACCACGTAAATCCTTATGCGTTGTTGCATTTAATGGTTTAGATTCTTAATATATTTGTCGGTAAATAGTTATTTATGTTGTTAGTTTGGGATTTATAGATAGAAAAATATGAGCTTTAATTTGGGAGCTTTAGAAAGTTGTTCCCTCTAGAAAACCGGAAAATAATTACCTTGTTTAATTTTATTCCTGAATAAATTTAATTCTGTTCTAGAATAAATTAGAATTTGCAATAAAAGCTACACGTACATGGTGGTTTATTATTTGTGGATTATAAAAGCAGTTCCCACCCGCTCTCACCGTTATTTCTCATATAAGTTAGCATGGAACCCATTTCCATATTTTGGGTCCCTTCTTATATAATTGACACCTCGTGTAAAACATTTACGAACATAATTTATTTCCTTTTAATGTGTTAAATTTAAATTATTTCTAAATATAGAGGATAAATGAGTGATGATATTTCAATACATGAGAGCAAGGACTTATATGCTATGGGGTTTAAAAAAAATTATTCCTAGTATAAGTTTACTAGTTTATACTTTATAACCCATCGGTATTAAAAAATTTAATTTTACCGTATGAATTTGCACCTACAAAATTACAGACAAAGTAGATAAACCAAACATATTCTTATTAAAATACAAAATAACGTGGGGCTATAGACTCATAAGCCCTACTTACCTCTGTGTCCTTGTATGAAAGTGAATTCATACCTAAAGTATAGAAACATGTTACATACAAAATTGATTATTTCTCTCCTATGAACAGACGTACCTGCTTGAAACTAGAGCGGCAACCACAAACCAACATGTATTGGATTTATTCTAATTTAACTGATTTGATCATCACTGGCTGATTTGATTTCAGTCATCAAAACTAGGGATTTTTTATTGATTTTTAGGGCCTTTTGTTTTGTTTAGATTCATGTATAGATTTCTGGTTTAAGGCTTGTGATATCTCATTCCTTCCCTGTGCTGATTAGGTGTTGTTCTGTTGTGGTGTGTACTGTTTACATATAAACATCATTGCTTCTTTAAGTATAAATTTCTTGTCTGAATTTAGGTTTTGAGTTTCAAGAAGAAGAAGAAGGTGTTTGATTAAATTCTGCAATGGAAAATTCATCTCACGTAACAGAAAAAATGTATATATATATAGTTAGTTTTATGTTACCATTGATTTATTGGTACTATATATTGTTTTAATTTATGCTATGTGAGGGAATAAATTCCAAGCTACGCGTTTTCAAAAACTATTGGAGAAGTAACAAGTTACGATGGGACGAGAAACACTGAAACAAAACCTTTTGAGAAGTACTGAACTGGCATCTGAAAATTCGATAAGATTTGAACCTGACAGCGTTGATGCATGATCGACACGTGGTTTGCAGGAAAGCAAGACACACTGCTCGAAACAGATAAGCTCGTTGCCTGCCTGACACCCAGGTTGCGGGAAAGCCTGACACAATAAAGAGTAATGATGAGCAATGATACATGAGAGACACGTATCAACTTTATAAGTTGCGTAACAAAAAGCACTAAAGCATTACAAATCACTTTTAAGAGCCACGTGTCAGACATGCTATGAATCTAATAGGACCGCAACGTTCATCCAAATCCAAAAACAATAACTTAAATACAAGACCGCAGAGGCGTTGCGGGATAACAAGAAAGAAACTAAGGGAAACAAGCAATACGCATGCTAATACTTGCGGGAAGCATGATCAAGTCTTGCGGAAAGAACAAATAAGTTTTGCGGGACTACATTTCGCTCCAAGGATGGATAAAAATAAATAGGTGGAAAGGTAGATTGGAGGGACCCATCAAATTGGCTATAAATACCAAGCTTATAAACAGGAAAAGGGACGGGAAAATCTGGAGAAAAACTGGATAAAAGGTATAGAATCATAGCAAGAGTTTAGGTATGAGACCGGACCTGGAAGAGGGGGGACATGTCAAGTATCCGCCTGGGATCATGTCTTCTTAGGTCTATTCTGGATGTACAATGCAATTTCGGTAGTAATATTCCATTTCAGTTGTGTAAATTTTGTAGTTCAATTGTTCCTTAATTAACATGACTATGATTTTATAGTATACCATTCTTCTGTAACTTATGATGATGAATAATACAAATCCTTTTCACCCGTGGATGTAGACAATTTGATTGTCGAACCACGTTAAATGTCTAAGTCCATTCATTTCTAGTTTTGATTGTTTACCATCTTTTAAATGTTAATATGAGATGATTTCATGATAAGATATCGAATTCTTCTATGCTTCAAATTCTATTGATTGTGATCCCAAGATGCAAGATTTTTGGTAATCATAATTTGGCGCTAAAAACAGGGAGGTAGTAAAGAATTTATTCTACCTGTCAAAATTTTCATTTTAAAACCTTGAATCGTGATATGTTGGAATTTTTTTTTTTTTAAAATACAATGATTAAAATTCATATTGAAAAAACTTTACATATAATTTACTCCAAACTAACCAGTTGATGTATATATAGATTTAGTCATTATGTTTATACACAATATTTCATTATTTCATACCTCTTATATATGTTAAATTACCAAGGATATTCTTTAAATCATTGATTTGAAAGTTTAGTTCAAAAAATTTCACCAAAAAATTATGTTACATTTATCTAGTTCATGATTTTTACGTTTAACTAAATTTTTGATTTGAATTGAATTTTCGAACTTGATATTAACTTGTTTGCACTTGAACTTATAAAACCTGTGGTAAATTAGAAAATTACCCAGTTTATATCTGATATGTTAAATCTAAGTTTAATATTTTCTGTCAATCAAATTGCAATATATATGAATGATAAGTAAAACCTTTTGAAACGCATAACTTATTATCTGAACTCTTTTAGAATATTGGTAAAGAAATTCCTACAACAACATAAGACTGAGCTAAGAAGAAATCACAACATCTCAAAAAGGGTCGCATAAATGGAAACAGTGACACATAAAACCATCCAGGATCAAGAAGTCAATACAGTAAATTTGGGGAGTCAGGCAATTGAGGTTCCTCAAGAAAGGGAAATGATGGGAGAGTCACAAGGACAACAACCCATGAATGATCAAGTAAACAATTCTGAAAATCAGACAACTAGTCAATCATCTGAAGAAACATCTCAATATAGTGTTGACCCCATTCATCAGTTAATGGAAGAAATGAATGAGATGTGCAAGGTACAACAGACTTGTGCGGAACAAATTACACTTTTGACCCAAGAAAACCAAATGCTCAAAGAAAAAGCCCAGCAAGATGCGGAACCATCTATAACTAGAATACAGGGGCAAAAAACAAGCTCCAGCAGACCCGCAAGAAGAAAAGTAAAATTCAACAAAGATCAAAGAGTAATGCTAGTAAAGCCCGCATATCAGCAATATGAGCCTGATAGATTAGATTATGATGATTCAGAGTTACAGAACAACAGATGGAAAAAATATTGTGAGGACATGGAGCAAATGCGGGAAGAAATTAAAATTTTGAAAAATAAAGAAGGAGGACGACTTGAAGAAGCGATAAAAGAAGCCAGAAGAACACCCTTGGCACCACACCTTGCGTATGCGTCAATACCGCATAAGTGTAATCTTCCCATCTTTGAATGCTATGATGGGACAAAGGACCCAGCGACTCACCTGAAATACTACAACCGCATCATGGCTCGTTGGGAACGATATGATACTGTTATGCATCGATATTTTTCGTCAAGCTTGAAAGAAACGGCTTTAGCGTGGTATGATAATCTTCCGGAAAGGACAGTGCATTCTTATGCACAATTGACCCGCAAGTTCCTAGAGACATATATGTATAATAAGTCTGCAGACGCAGGGATGGATAAGTTATTTTCTTTGGCATCTTGGACATAGGAAACCATCAGGGACTACACGGATCGATGGCTGACGATCTTCCAAGCAGTAGGTGACGTAACTCCGGAAGTTGTTATTAACTGTTATAAATGGGGGATAGCCAACCGAGAAAGCACACTTTTTGTCGATATTCATGATAAAGATCCAAAAACCGAAGGAGACCTCAGGGATATTATTGAAAAATGTGCAAGATTGCAGGATATTCAAAAGCAGCATCCGAGAATAGTATCCCAGCACCAGAGGGATATTAACATGGCAAATATTGTAGAACCATCGACAAGTTCCGGAAAAAGGGTTGCGGAAGAAGATCATGACATTGAATCAAAACGAGGAATGGCAGATGGAAGAAGAAAATTTATCCGCCAATTTGAGGAACAAGTCTTCACTAAACTCAACACCCCTTACCCACAATTTCTAGATGCAATAAAGAACATGCAAGATTTTCATTGGCCAGGGACAAAAGGAAAACAACCTCCACATACGTTAAATTCGAAGGAGTATTGTGAATTTCATTGTTATAAGGGCCACTCCACAACACGATGCAGAAATTTGAAGATGCTGGTTCAAATATTTGTTGATATGGGGAGCTCAAAGAATTTATTTATTTGCCCGATCCTCCACCAAGGCACAATAGGGGAAAAACTGTGAATGTTCCGCAAAATGATCAAACTATTAATATTGTTTCTTATTATGAATCGGGTCAATCATCTATGAGTGTAGCTATTGATAAGAAGCTGCATAAAAGGGTTTACAGTCATGAGGTCTTTAAAGTTGCGGGAAGAGTAACTGAAACATGGGAAGAATGGATGGCATCCCCGCTAACTTTTTCTGTAGGCGAGGTTGACCAGGAGATTGAAATGCACAATGATCCGCTCGTGCTTACGCTGCCAGTATCTGGTTGGAATGTAAGGAAGATTCTTATAGATGGGGGCAGCTCTCTTAATGTATTGTTTTATGATACCTTCCAGAAGATGGGATTAAAAGATGATCAGCTTACGCTTTCTTTCTACACAATCTATGGGTTTAATGGATTAGCTTCAAAAACCAAAAGGGGAAATCTTACTTGACGTTGCATCTGGACCGATAAGTATTCTGACTAAATTCAGTGTAGTGGAGGCTCCATCTCCATACAACGCCATCATTGGTAGACATTGGTCCATCAATTGAAATGGGTAACTTCAACATATCACCAATACTTACGATTCCCGACACCGCAAGGGGAGATGGAGATAAAAGGAGATCAAAATGAAGCAAAATCTTATATTCTTGCAGAGATCCGCATGAATGAAGAGCGACAACAGCAGCAACAAAATAAGAAAAAAGAACGAAAGATGAAGGCTAAAGAAGAGGCCCTAAGCCAATATATGATTGAGACTGCGGGAAGTAAGGCAGTGAATGAAACAAATGAAGGTATTTTCAATGAAGGAAAGCATGCCAAAAATTGATGAAGGCAGTCTTCCAGCATAGAAGTTAAAAGGGGCTCCTACACTTCTAGGAGCTCCCAAATTCACTTTTACATCCATTGAAGAAACCAAAAATGTCAACATAGGAACAAAGGAACTCCCCAGAATGATTAAGATTGGAACGTTGATGGAAACAGAAAGGGAGCATAATTTGGTCACTCTACTTAGAGACTATGTGGATATTTTCGCATGGAAAATGGAGGATATGCCAGGAATCGTCCAAATATTGTTCGACATGAGTCACACATACATCCGGGAACTACACCTTTTCGACAACGCATACGCAAGGTATCACCTGAATATCACCTGTCAGTTGAAAAGGAGTTGAAAAAGCTTATGGATTCAGGGTTTATTCGAGAGGTGCGATACCCAACTTGGATTTCAAACATGGTGATTGTACCAAAAAAAAATAGGGGAGTAAGAATTTGCATAGACCTCACCAACTAAAACAAGGCATGCCCAAAAGATAGTTATCCGCTTCCCAGCATTGATCAGTTGGTGGACCTTTTTGAAGGACATGAGGCTTTATCCTTCATGGATGGGCATTCAGGGTACAATAATCAGATTGCTCTAGCTGAAGAAGATCAAGAACACACTGCATTTTTTACTCCACACGGTTTGTACTGCTATACCAGAATGCCATTTGGGCTAAGAAATGCAGGAACAACTTATCAGCGGTTGGTAGACGCAATTTTTAAACCATGGATAGGCCGCACTCTCGAAGTTTATGTAGATGACATGCTGATAAAAAGTAAATTTATCATTTACAAGATTTGCAAGAGATATTTGAAGCCTTGCGGAAATTCAGAATGAAAGTTAATCCCAATAAATGCATTTTTGGGGTTACGTCAGGAAAGTTTTTGGACACTTGGTTACCAAAAGAGGGATTGAAGTTGATCCGGCAAAAATTTAGGCAATTGTTAATATGCCATCTCTAAGGAATGTTAAAGAAATACAGAAATTAAATGGTTGTTTGGCCGCACTCGGTAGATTTATTGCTAGATCATCGGACAAATGCAAGCCATTATTTTTGACACTTTGAAAAAGAAAAATAAATTTATATGGAACGAGAATTGTGAGAAAGCCTTCCTAAATATTAAATCTTATCTCGTCACATTGCCTGCATTACAAAAGCCAGAACCTGAAGAAGTGCTCGCCTTGCACATAACCGCAACAGAAGATGTTGTAAGTGCAGTATTGGTACGAACTAATGACAAAGTAGAAAAACCAGTATATTACATCAGCAAAACTCTTAACCTTGCAGAAAGAAACTATACCAAAATTGAACAATTAATTTTAGCACTGGTTTTTGCTACCCAAAAATTACGCACGTATTTTCTGACATATTATGTGCGGGTACCAAGCAAAGCTCCGTTAGAGTTTGTACTGAAGAATATGGGAAAAGTAGGAAGAATAGCAAAATGGAATGCACAACTGGAACAGTTTTACATCTTATTTGAAATACAAACTGTACAAAATTCGCAAGTCCTGGCAGATTTCCTTGCGGATCTACCCTTAGATGATGATTTTGAAATTCAAGGTTTGCACGGAATAGAAGATGATGATTCCCAAGATATTCTAAGTTCTATAAATACCCGCAGATGGGAAGTATTTGTTGATGGGGCGCGGAATAAAGAAGGTGCGGGAATTGGAATTGTGATTACAACCCCTACAGGAGACCGAATGATACATGCGTTTCGACTTGAGTTCGGTGAACATACAAATAACATAGTGGAATATGAGGCTGTGGTTCATGCCCTACGGACCATCATTGAATTTGAAATATGCGATGTGCGGCTTACAAGTGATTCACAATTGATGATTCGATAGGTTGAATTAAAATATCAAGCGCTTGATGAAGATTTGATAGAATATAAGAATCTGGTGCAAAAGTTGGCATCTCAAATTCCAAATATAATTTTTCGACATTTATCCAGAGATAAGAATCGCCATGCCGATGCATTAGCATTTATTTCTTCAACGATAAAAGATCAGGATACATCAACACTCAAAATTGGGCGCATTTATGAACCGTCAATAAAGTTGTGGGCAGTTGAAAACATGGAAGAAGTTGGGGAAGATATTGAAGATGCAACTGTTAGTGATGATGCAAATTTTCCACAAAAATCAAAAAATGAATTATCCGGAGAAGATTAGAGGATTTCAATACATCAATACTTGCAAGATGGGATTTTGCCCGCAAACACTAAGGAGGCAAGAAAGGTGAAATCAAAATCTGTGAATTATCAGTTGCGGGATAAAATTCTGTACCGCAGATCCTTTTAGGGACCGTTACTTCGATGTTTATCGCAAGAAGAAGGACATCGAATCTTCAAAGATATACATTATGGAAATGTAGGAAATCATAGTGGAAGACGATCACTTGCATTAAAAGCAAAAACACAAGGATATTACTGGTCATTTATGCATAAAGATGCAAAAAATATGGTAAAAAGATGTGAAGGATGTCAGCGCTATGCGAAAAGGATCAAAGCTCCCGCAACCGAACTTAATTCCGTACTCAGTCCCTGGCCATTTGCAAAATGGGGGATAGACATTGTTGGGCCATTAGTGGAAGGTACTCAAAAAAGAAAATACTTGATTGTAGCCACAGACTATTTCACTAAATGGGTGGAGGCCAAAGCTCTTGCACATATTAGAGATACAGATATTTTCAAATTTTTATTTGATAATATAATTTGTAGATTTGGAATTCTGGTAGCCATTGTTTCAGATAATGGACAGCAGTTACAAGGGGAAAATATCGACATGCTTTTCGAAGCATTCAATATCCAAAAGAACAAGTCAACTCCGCTCTATCCATAAAGCAATGGACAAGCCGAAGCAACAAATAAGACAATTTCCATGAATTTGAAGAAAACTCTCGATGGCCATCATAAATGATGGTGTGAACAGCTTCATAATACATTATGGGCATATCGCACAACAAGGAGAGAATCCAATGGAGAGTCACTATTTCTTCTTACTTATGGAGCAGAAGCAGTTATTCCAACGGAAATTATTTTACCCACAACAAGAACAGAAGCATGGGAGAAAAACTTGAACTCATACCTAATGCTTGAAAAGTTGGATGACTTGGAAGAAAGAAGAGAAGTTACACTTCAAAAAATGGAAAATTACCAAAGAAGATTGGCAAGAGAATACAATAAGAAAGTGAAGTTGCGAAACTTTGTGGAAGGACAATATGTTCTACGGCAAATACCGGAATACCAAAGGGATAAAAAAGCAGGAAAGTTTGCACCTACATGGAGAGGACCATACATTATACAAGATATTACGGGACAAGGATCCTACCATTTGCGAAATATGAATGGAGAAACTTTATGGCATCCTTGGAACACACAATATCTCAAGCCATATTATCCATGACTAGAAGTGCAATTATACAATAATTTGGCTTCATACTAGGTAAAACAGCAGAATGCAATCTCTCTAGAAAGTCCATGTAAATGTTTATGAATGTATGACTATTGGATCTTTCGATACAGAGATGCCTAACATGACATTAATTATTGTATCAGGTACTCTCCAATTCAGGAAGTTCTCACAACTACCAATACAATTATACAATAATTTGGCTTCATACTAGGTAAATCAGCAGAATGTAATCTCTCTAGAAAGTCTATGTAAATGTTTATGAATGTAAGACTATTGGATCTTTCACTACAGAGATTCCTAACATGACATTAATTATTGTATCAGGTACTCTCCAATTCAGGAAGTGCTCACAACTAGCAATGCAATTATATAATAATTTGGCTTCATACTAGGTAAAGCAGCAGAATGTAATCTCTCTAAAAAGTCCATGTAAATGTTTATGAATAAATGACTATTGGATATTTCGTTACAGAGATGCCTAACATGACATTAATTATTGTTGTATCAGATATTCTCTATTTTGGGAGATGCTCTAGGGACCGCATCATAATTTCCTCCTGGCCTGAGAGAGATTAGATATGCGCCGCAGCCCTCAAAGTAACTCAAACTCAAGGTATAAGTTTTCCTTGCGGTTAATCAAATCAGACTCATTCAATGAACTAATAATCGTAATATATATTTATAAACTTTTTTGCAGGGATAAAAATATAAAGCAAAATGAAAGTGAAAATACAATTTGGAAGTAAAGAAAAACAAAGCAACATCAAAGAAAACTAAGGTGCGGGAAGATCTGCTGCAAAAAGAGGATTATCCAGGACATCTTTTCGCTTGTAAACCTTGGAAAATCCATCAGCTTGTACTTGGTCAAGAGTATTGTTGACTGCTTTTGCAATTAAAACTCGAGTTTCGGCTCTTAACCAAGAAATATAAGCTCTTATATTTTCAAGCTCTTTTTTGTACTAATTTACTTCGGTTTCAGAATGTTGAACTTTTGTTTTCCAAAATTTAATTTTCCCTCTCTCAAAAGATAAGTCCCGAACAAGGCTTTCATTCTTCAGAACTTCATGTTTTAATTTGTCCTCATCTCCCTTAACTTTAGAAGATAAAAGCTCAAGTTGAGCGTGCGCTTCATTGGCCTTGGTAGAGGCAAGTACTAGTTGAGTTTGCGTTTCATTAGCCTTGATAGAAGCTAGCTCTATTTGCTTGTTGAGTTCTTCCATCCTAATATTTGCAGCATTAAGCTTTCCTTCAGCCTTAACATCTCTTGCGGCTGCGTTTTTGAATTTTTCTTCAAAACCTGAAATAAAAGCAACGGGTTAATCAATGCGGGAATAATGTTAAATTTCAGTATGCGGTAAAATAGGATACCTCTTGCGAGGGATTCAAACTCTGCTAATTCGCGACCCATGGCATCCTTATAATATCCAGAAAATCATATTCTCCCGAAAGCTTATTATAATTGGTAGTGAGTTGTTGAAGATTTTGATGACACTGATTTAACTCTGTCTCATTATTCCGCAATTGATTCAATCCAGATGTACACTTTGCTACTTCTTTGTGCAAACGGAAAATGTCGCTCTCAGGATGAAAAATGGAATCAGACAAACTACGGATTTTAACTTGAGCATCCGCAAGAGATTTCCCTTTAGCATGAGCTTCCGAAGATGAATTATCTCTGTCTTTGATCAGTTGATTTATGTACAAAGAAAGTTAAGAATAGTGATACGATCCAGAACGAGAGAATGCCTCAAGGATATTCTGACGTTCTACGCAAAGTTTTCGGTTTTCTTCTTCAAGTTTATCAGATATTCCCCGTGCCTCAAGAACGCAATCTTTTGTCCACGATAAAATAGCATCAAACTCTGCTTTCTTGTGAATTTTCTCCACAAATAAAAGTCGATGCTGCGATTCTAATGCATTGTCTTGACCTCCACGTTCTCATTGTTAACTCTCACTACATGATCTCTCAACTGCGTATTTCTATGCCGCATCCTAGATATAAGTTCTGAATCCCCCGCTGATCCCATGAAGTAATTCAAAAAACAAGTAAAAAATTTAAGAAAAATTGACGAGATAGAAAGAATTAAACCTTGATTTTGAAGGTCAAGCAATTTTTGGCGAAGCATGTCATTCTCCCGCTTCAAGCATGTAGCTTCCTCTTCTACAATCCTAAAGTAGGACTCCATCATTGTGGACCGTGCCTTGAAGAATTTATACGCTGTATGTGCAGCGTTTTGACCCCGCGCAAGCTGCAAAGTGCAGAACTAAAGTAATTAAAACTAAAATAAGAAGAAAACAAATAAAATAAAGACAATAAGAATACTTGAATAAGAGCTTGTTGCGGGAAAGAGTATACTTCTCCGTCCGTAAGCGCAATTTTTTCCGCAAGAGATGAAGGTTCGTTTATGCGGAATGTGGGGTCAACAGGTTGACCTTGACCTTTTAGCCAAGCATCTTTAACCACCTCATATGGTGCAGCCCGCATGCACTCCCGCAAATGCGAGACCGAAGGACTATCCGTATCCACCGGTAAGGAGTCGCTTGGGACCGACAGAATCTCCTTTGACATGAACCAACAGAAGGCTTCTTCTTCTTTAGCCAAGAGATCTGAATCTTCCACAACTCCTTTACCCTTATTCTTCTGTGGGATCTCTTTATTTGATTGCGCGGCATCAGCAACAGCCGCACTTGTAACATTAACCATGGCAGGTCCAGTTTCTACCATAGTACTTACGGGCACACTACCTGCTGCACTAGTGTCCGCAGACTCATCTGGTACTGCAGCATGTGCACACGTATTCTCCACTTCTGAAGTATTTATAGGATCACCTTGTATAAGGCGATCCTCTTTGTCAGTTGAATCATCTTCACTTGAGGCAGCTTCAAGTGGCTCATCAACGACCAAATGAGAGAATTAGAAGAAAAAAGAAGGATCAGGAACGACAGATTGGTGCGAGAAATTGACCGCAACATCTGAAATTTCTTCCGCAGCACCAATTTGTTCCGCAGACTCAAAATTTGTTAGTTGAAGAGGTATGTTCTGCTCTTCTTCACGTCTCTCTGGAACGGAGCTTCATTCTCCTCTCAAGAGTTGACGACGAAGGGGAGAATCTCGAATTTCTCCCTCTTCCCTGTCTGTGGAAGCCCGGGGTGCACCCTTCACCTTCTTCCGACCCTATTAATGAACCGCAATAATTCATCAAATGAAATTCATAAGAATTATTAGAATTTATTTGGTTAAAACGATACCTTTTCTGCGGAGGTTGCAGCCTTGCGCTTCACACCCGCGTCACCTTTTGCGCTTTCATCAGCTCAAAAGAAGAAATTTTAACCACCAGAGAGAAATTTTAACCATAAATCCATATATAAAGTATGGTATAAAAATACAGAGAGAAACTTTATATACCGCAGTGACAAGTGAAAAATTGACACCAGTAAAATTAAGCCACCAAGGGCAGTAACCATTTAAGCGGGTAAGAAGATTGTAAACCACATTATCTGGGACGAACCCAAAGACCCATGGACCCTCAATAACTAGAGGTGTGCGATACCATTTGAAGTCGTGATCCACGCGGATTTTTTCCTTTAGAGGAAGTACTGTCCCAGGAATGTACTTCAGTTTGGAATTATCAATTTCCGCTAGCAGGCGGAATCCCTCACCACCTTTGCGGCCCGGGCCAACGCTCCATTTCTTGTAATTCCTTGCAGCAATGTTGTCCGCATAGGTAGCGTGAAAATTCTCTACTGTGTAATGTTTACGTTCCGTAGGATTTGGAACGTAACAAGTAAAATTGGTTCTTCCTTGGCTTCGCATGCTGCATTCATCCAGTATGCGCCACCAATTTCCATTATATTGAGTGATGATCGCACTAATCCATGTTGGGATTGGTTGCAGCTGGCAAGAACCTCAAATTGGAAAGGATTTTCGCTCTGGTAGAAAGGAAGTTAAAGGCCCGCATCTAATGCTGCCGCAGGGATTAATAGCTTGTTATTGTTGAATCAAACCCTTCCATCATTTCCATTGAAATCTCATCTTCACCCTGATCATAGATGGAGACTTTGAATCGGCGAAGATGATGTTTCCTTTTGAATTCCTCAAGGTTCACTGATTTAAAGCTACAGCTTTTATGAGCCCGCTTGTTCTTAGAAGAAGGATTGCTGGCCGCAACAGGAACACTTGCGGGCTTTGTAGATTCAGAAGGGTGGCTTTTCGATACAGGGCAGCGAGATGACTTCCTAACCAAAGGTTGATCATCCTGATGAGAAGCATCACCAGTGAATTTACCATCATTTCTTCCAGCCATGATAAATGTTTATCTACATGAGAAAACTAGAAAAGATAAATACACCATAAGAAGAACAACAAGATGAAAGATACAAGGCAGAAGAACAACAAAATGAACACATAATCAGAATGCCAACCAACAAACAATTTTTTGATCAAGAAAAAGAAAAACTCACAGTAAAACAAAGGAATTATCATTGTTATACACTCCAACAAATAATAAACACAGAAATAAGAACATCATCAGTATCATCATCAATATCATCAACATCATCATCAGTATCACCACTATTTACTCTAAAAAGATTCAACAAAAAGGATGAACAAATACATGAAAGAAAAAGTTAAGAAGATTACCTGTAAGGAAACTAAAGACAGAAAAGAATTGAATGATTGAGTGAACAGGAAACTTGATCCCGATGCAAAAGTTCTTGATCACAAAAGTTTAGGAGAATGAAAAGACGCTAAAGAATCTTTGAAAAGCTCAAAAGAATGAAAAGCGCAAAAACTTTAAGAAGAAGAAGACAAATGATATAAAGAATAGTATGAGGGATATGATTAACTTTAAATTTGAGAAAGCTGAAAAGGACGAACCGTCGAAAACTGAAAAAGGAAAAACTTTATCAGAGATTTAATTACCTCGAAACCGCCAACTGACAAAAACATTGGAAAAGATGTTACTGCTAGCGAAAAAATCGAAAAAAAATGAACTTAAGCGTGGGAAGAGAAGTTATTACAGGTGTAAAGTAATAATAATTATTTTTTTTCCTTTTCTAAATTTCTTCCATGTGTCAAAATTTGAAAGAAAAAAGGGGGCAAATTGTGAGGGAATAAATTCCAAGCTACGCGTGTCCAAAAACTATTGAAGAAGTAACAAGTTACGATGGGACGAGAAACAATGAAACAAAACCTTTTGAGAAGTACTGAACTGACATCTGAAAATTCGATAAGATTTGAACCTGCCAGCGTTGATGCATGATCGACACGTGGGTTGTGGGAAAGCAAGACATACTGCTCGAAACAGATAAGCTTGCTGCCTGACTGACACCCTGGTTGAGAGAAAGCCTGACATAATAAAGAGTAATGATGAACATTGATACATGAGAGACACGTATAAAATTTATAAGTTGCGGAACAAAAAGCACTAAAACATGACAAATCACTTATAAGAGCTACGTGTCAGACATGCTATGAATCTAATAGAACCGCAACGTTCATCCAAATCCAAAAACAATAACTTAAATATAAGACCGCAGAGGCGTTGCGGGATAACAAGAGAGAAACTAAGGGAAAAAAGCAATACGCATGCTAAGACTTGCGGGAAGCATGATCAAGTCTTGCGGAAAGAACAAATAAGTTTTGCGAGACTACATTTCGCTCCAAGGATGGATAAAAATAAATAGGTGGAAAGGTAGATTGGAGGGACCCATCAAACTGGCTATAAATACCAAGTTCATAAACAGGAAAAGGGACGGGAAAATCTAGAGAAAAACTGGACAAAAGGCATAAAATCATAGCAAGAGTTTAGGTATGAGACTTGTGTAAATTTTGTAGTTCAGTTGTTCCTTAATTAACATGACTATGCTTTTATAGTATACCATTCTTCTGTAACTTATGATGATGAATAATACAAATCTTTTTCACCCATGGATGTAGACAATTTGATTGTCGAACCACGTTAAATGTCTGAGTCCATTCATTTCTAGTTTTGATTGTTTACCATCTTTTAAATGTTAATATGAGATGATTTCATGATAAGATATCGAATTCTTCTATGCTTCAAATTCTATTGGTTGTGATCCCAAGATGCAAGATTTAATGCAAATCTTTTTCACCCATGGATGTACACAATTTGATTGTCGAACCACGTCAAAAGTCTGAGTCCATTCATTTCTGGTTTTGATTGTTTACCATCTTTTAAATGTTAATATGAGATGATTTCATGATAAGATATCGAATTCTTCTATGCTTCAAATTCTACTGCTTGTGATCCCAAGATGCAAGATTTTTGGTAATCACATGCTAATTGAATCTTTGAATTTACAGAAGTTGGCAGGGTGCGAGCCTGAACATTCTGAAGTCCTACGGAAGAAAAGTTAAACGTTATGTACCGATGACGGGTGTTCTTGGTTTTCCTTCTAAGATGCCTCTTTCTAATCCGCCTCCGGATCTTGGTCCAAACACTGAGTTCGTGGAGAATTACAAGAATGACGGAACCAAGAATAACAAAGTGGTGAGTTGTTACTTGTTAGGATTCACAGAAATAGTGAGAGATATGCATAAGGACTTAATTAATAGAAAAGTTTTTTACGTTGATATGGACTATATTTTGCTCTAAGTTGTTACTTTTTGAGATTTCATAATCATAAATAGTTTTATTTATTTGTTTATTTATTTTTTTGCTAAACAACCCAATTCTCATTCATTCATAAAAATTTGGTTGTTGTTCTCTAGGAACAAAATACAACAATAGATATCAACCAATAATCCGATAAGAGAAAGAACATAGAATCGTACGAGTACCATTTTTGTGTATTTCAAAGAGAGAGAAGTAGTAGTTTTTTGGAGAAGTATCCATCTATTTTGAAAGAAATTCTTCTTCTTGATGAAGATGTGCTCCCATGAAAGGGAGTGATTTTCCAAACTTTAAAGACGATGCCATAACCGAAAAACCTAGATCTTAAGGTTCTTGAAGAGAATAAGTTTTCCGGCGAGAATCGAACTTCATTAACCCACCGAAATCAAACCGAAAACTATAATGAACACCATGAAAGTACAAGAAAAAGTGTAAAAACACATGAAGGAGCACTTAACCGACAAGAACAAGCCGGAAACCGGCGAAAAACAAAGCAAAAACAAATTCTAAATCTTAAACTAGTGCTAAAATAAGGTAAATACTAAAACAAACTAAAATCTAAACTAGGAACTAAAATAGGAAAGCAAAGAGGAACTCAGATCTTCTCCAAGGAGTAAATCTTAACTCGTCGAAGGATACCTCGTGCACAAGTAACCAAATTAAGATAATATCTCAATCTATACGCCACTTATATTGTTAATAGGCATGCATAAACTTCATAAACCATTCTACACCCAATTAATACTAAACATAAAAGGCATTACTGGTATTCACCCAGACTAACAGGCGTTCACCAAATGTATAACATCTATATTAACATCTAGAAATTAATATAACATTATTGCTCATCAGGCGTTTACCTAGCTGTCCGCCTGGTGAGACGCGCGTTTGGCTAGGGATGCGCCTGATGATTCAAGCGGTTGGCTAAGCGTGCGTCCGTCCTTTTCCGCACACGAACCAGCTGCACGTGTAGACAAATGACCGGGCGTGTGGCTATGATACCGCCCCATCAGGCGTTCGGCTAAGAGAGCGCCTGTCTCTGGGGCGTGCATCTAGGGGTGCGTCTATCATCAGGCGTTCTTTTGGGTAACACCTTCCATCGAGCGTTCATCAAATGTCCTCCCCATCCAAGCGTTTTCTTAGGCGTACGCCCGTTTCAACAGACGTATACCAAGCCGTGCGCCCGATTCCAGGCGTTAGCTTGGACAACCACCCGATCAAATTTTACTCCTGTACCGTTGCGTTTCAAGCTGACTAAAGAGTAAAATTTTTACTCTTCTTTTAGTCTAGTCGTCCCACTGTGGACTCTATAATACAACTTAAAAAGTGGAAACTCCCCGATGTGGGACTAAAATGTTTCATTCACAAAAAAATAAATAAAAATAAAATAAAATATATAGAATGACCAATATAGAGTGACCAATAGGTCAAAAACTCGAACCCAAATTATATAATATTTTATATTTTAATAAAATATTTAAAATTCATTTTTTTAACCATTGTTTTCCAACAATTTTAATCATTTATACTACATACCGATATATGTACTGCATGATCCAACAGTTTGATATTAATATCATGGTAAAATATTCATTAGTCATATTAAGCAAATATCGTAAGGTTAATTAATCTATAGTAGAATTGTCCATCTTTGCTTAGCTATATATATATTTAACGTGCTTGGTGAACATTTGCATGATCAAGTAGTTAATATATCTCACTGGAGTTAGTTGCGGTTGTATAAAGTGGGATTTGCTTCCGTATTGATATCTTGGTTCATGGTATATAGGGTTTGAGTTTGATAATAATAATAATTGATAATTTTCATAATAACAATAATAATATTTATTTGTTATTTTTAAATGTCTTTTGATCTTTTTTTCAATATTCATGATCATTTCGTAATAATAATAATAATAAAATTTTCTTTTGATAGTAGATTTTTACTTGGTTGGACAAGCTTGAATTTGCACATTTTATACTTTTGTGCTATATTGTTATGAACTTATCATTATATATTTTGTCTAATGGTCAAAACCCTAAAATCCCGATTATAAAATAGAGGCCAATCTCTGGATTGGACGGGGCTCGATGCCTCACACCTTCCTAGCCCGTATATTAATTCCCGGATCACTTCTCTAAATTTTGGACTAGTGCTTTTTTTTGGTCTCAACTCTCCTAGTTGGGTGGTGGATTCATAATTCCAAGTATATTACCATTTTAGAAATTTATGAAATCTACTGGGTTTCGTCCCGTGGATTTTCGACGGTATCTATAAGAGACCTGGTAACGACAGTCTTCTCGACGAACTTGGGAGAAACTTCTCAACACTAATGGGGTTATTGACATGAGAATTTACGTGTGTGTATATTGAAGAGATTGTAAGTATATGGGTATTGTTGCACTGGGTAACTGGTCTTTTTAATTGGTCTGGCTCGATTTCATTCAGAAGTCCTTAGTATAACAGTAGCGAGTAATAGTTTTTTAATACGGTGCGTGTTCATTTATGTACTAGGTCCTGGGATTTTTTTACTGATGTCATTGTTTTACTTTAATTTCAGATTATTACAGTGCATCTTTTATAATTAAAGTAGAAATTAATAATAGGTTGATTTTCTCTTTCTCCATAAGATCATCAAGGATGTCACATATATATAGGGTAAACCGAAAGTACTCCGTACACCATCTTTTTCAATTAGTATCACCGCGGCCAAACACACGAAAAGTGTAACCATCAATATTTGTAGTGATTTAACCAATAAACATGAACTCAAGTATGAGTCAACCGAGTTCGATCAACTAAATATCCGATTTTATAAAGTATTCGTACATCAAATCATATAAGTTATCAATTGCAAAGAAATTTTATTGCTCGTGAACAAGTAAAAAGTAAAGTTACAATAGCTGGTTGAATCTCAACAAATTAGTTAAAATGAGAGAGAGAAAAACAACTAAAACCCTGCATCCGTTTGTTTAAGATGTAATTAATATAATATATCACATATTTACAATCACACAAATAGACTTAAAATTATTAAAGGATGAAATGATAGATTACAAAAGAACGTAATTAACAAAGAATTATTGTATTATTTTCTTGAACTTTCATATATATATATATATATAGCTTGAATGCAGTGTGATTTCTGTCTTGATTTATGTTTGCATGATATCCAGATCCCTCTTAAATATATGTAAAAGTGATAGATCAAATTTTAATAAGAATTAGGAATATATCCTTATGTCTCCATTTTTTTTAAAGAAAAGATAATTGATTTCATTAATACCGAAAGTACGAGTATACCATACGTAAATACATCGAAGATGAATACAATAAAATATTATATATATTTTGTTTTAAACGTGAAACTAATATTTTGAGAGATGGAAAGTGAAATATTCCATCATTCGAAATTGTCTTCTTCATTAAGATTAAAATGTTCCAAAAGTGAATAACGTGCGCAATATATCGTAATCACAATCTCGTACAGTTGCAATTCACTTCACAGGATTGTAGAGCCACAACCACATCGGATGAAATTCTTTGTATTTTTCTGGTTTAGAATTAAATTAAAACGAAAAAGAATAATTAAATTAATCTACTATCTAATCATAATAAACCTAGTATTTAAAAAATAAAATTGAAAATTAATTATTATTTTCTAAAAAACTACAGTTAAAATAATTTTATATTAAAAAGGGAAAATAAATTAGGGAAAAATTGTTATTAATTTCAATTGTGGTTGCTTTGTTTAGACAAAAAAAAACGTCATCATCACCATGATGTGATTTACCCTAAGAAACTAAAGTATATCACCAATGGGGAAACATATCTCTGACCCATTTTTTTACCTTTTTTATATATTCCGAAGATGATTTCGAAAAAAACAAACTAAAACCGCTGACTCAAAAACATCTAATCAACATGAAATTACGTACCAGACAGTGAAACTGCATTATGTAAAATTAGCAGTTATCAATTTGATTAAAGTTTGATGATAGCAATTATCACAAAATGTACCAGAACTTTATGTTGGTGAAACCACAACTATCAAACTTTTTAGGTACGAAAAGTGTAATTATCACGGGATATTCTCTTTAATAATTTTCTTTTAAAAAACAGGTTTATGTGCAACTTGTATTTATTTATTTGATATGTTTGGAGACCGAAATTACAATCGATAAAATATATTGTTATCTTATGTTTCTGGTTTAATAACTATAATTATCACCAGAAATACCAAAATTTATCTTTGAAATCCGTAGTTATCACTTGATTAAGGTTTGAGAACAATAATTATCACAAGATTTAACATAACTTTTAAGTTGGTGAAAACAACAATGTACTTTTTGTTTAGATGTGAAAAATGTAATTATCACCGGATATTTCTTAGCAGGACATTACAACATTAACTAATGAAAACGACATTAATAATCAATTTCTACAACATACTTCTTTATACGAAAATGACTGAGCGAAAATAAAGGAAGTCCATCACAAAATTGTTACTAATCAGGTTGGATGTTATTCTTGAGTGAAATTAATGGAATTATTAATAATTTCAATTATTTGTTTAGTAGATAAGGTAGTAATATGGTGTTAATAAGAGAATATTTTGGGCCGAAATTGAGAAGATTTAGTTAGATTGACTGATCACATAAGGTTGTAAGTATAAAACAGAAACAGACTCCTATATAATATAATACTCCTTCTGTTTCAAAATATCTGTCCTCTATTGTATTTTCGTCAGTTTTAAAATTATGTTCAGCTTCTGTTTATAGTCGTATTATCTCGATAAACTCTCATATATACCCTTGATCTTTTATACTCATAAGTTTATTTTTAATGGGACCCAATTTAAAATCTTAACAATATTTATATAATTAGGAAACAAATATGGTAATATCTTTATTGTTTATACTTCATTCTTTTTAAAAATAAAATGATATTTTTAATTTTAGGAATAATAAAACATTTAGTAGGGTTAATTTTGGGTATTCCTCCGGTCTCCTTAATATTTTGACTTAGTCAAAATGGACATATATTTTAAAATGAAGGGAGTATGTTTTTTTTGTTTCTATTAATAAACTGTGAAATATAAAGGGTAAATGGTCCTTTCCAAAATCAGATAGTGATAAGAAGATCTCACATAATCATTTTCTACCAATTATCTTGTATTTTGGGCTATAAATATAACCATACTTAATTATGGGTTTGTGATAGAGAAAGAGTTAATAATTGGATTTCTAAGATATTTCCACTATCAACAATTAGTTCATGCTTCAAAAAAAAGTATATTTTAAAATTTCTAATTAAAACAATATTTGACGATTTTTGATTATGGAGTTTGTTGGAATCGGTTATTATAGGATTTCTTCAAAACCGATCGAGCGTTTCTATTATCATCTGTTTAGGATATATATATATATATATATATATATATATATATATATATATTTGTAAAAGGGTAAGCAATCTACTAAATTATTTTTATTTTTTAAACTTAAACTGGAGTTCAACTAATTCACTTTTTATTGTGTTTTTTTTTTTATTTTTCAAGAAATAAATAAATATGATCAAATATTAACCAAATATTAATATTGTTATAATATTTACTACCATTTATTAATACGAAAATTTGAATTTGATGAAGATTATTTTGGTATCTCCATTTTTTAATTAAGATAAAAAGCAATAGGAATATGGTAATTGATTTTTCATAATTAATTAACATAATTATAGTTGCAGAATTTTCTAAAACCATACCCCAAAATCCTAATTTAGCAAATAGAAAGTAAAATGTAAATGAAAAAAACACAAGAGATTTACATGGTTCGGTGTTAAAACCTACGTCTACGGAAGGATTTCACTATTGTTTTATGAAGATTATAAACTCAAACTCTCTCACACAAGCACAATGTTTCTCTCTCTCTAGTAATGTTCAAGCACTCAACCCTTATTCAGTGGGTTTACTCTCTTTTTATAGACAAAACTTACAAGAAATAGATTACAACACATTTACTTCGTTGGTCTTCCAAAGTTATGCTTCGCTAGGACTTATCTTCTATTCTATTTTCTCACGAAGTTAACCTTCGCTCGGACAATGTTACAAAGTGGTGATAAGCGATATCGCTGAAAATCCCGTTTTCATACTGTCACCGAACGAATACCTTTCAGCCACATGTACAGTCAACTCGAATCTACCGCTGATTTGACCGTTTTGAATTTCATCAAATGCTCAACTATCCACAACGAATTTGTTGTCGATTGCTTCGTACAACTTCCACGTGTCGTCATCTTGGAAAAATAACAGTTGTCTTGATTTTAATTAAAATGACTTTCAAACTTCTTTCTAAGACTTCTCTTTTATCTTGTGCCTCAGCCTTGGGATATTTTCAAGTGTCCATGATGCTTTCAGCCCTCACAATTATATTTTAAGTTTTGATAAGATTTTCAATTAAAATTGAATTAAAACAAAAAGAAAAGTTAAGTTAAGTAAATGACAGTTCGATTTTAAGTGGCCACAGTTTAGACCCGTACGGTTCTTTGAGTCGGTTTTGGCTTGGGTGGGCGGCGGTTCTGTTCAGCCCTGAGATTTTAGGCCAGAGCTATGCAGTCAATTTCGGCCGAAATTTCGCCGAAATTTTGGGTTTCGGGGTGAAACCGAAACAAATTAAGGGTTACCGGAAAAAAGATATTTCAACGAAAATTTCGCCGATATTTTCAAAAACCGAAATTTCGGCCGAAATTTATGAAATTTTTCGAAATTCCCGAGATGGATTTTTGACCGTTAGATGAGAATTTTGTTTTAATCCAACGTTATAGATTCGTCAAACAGAAATGAAAACTAATCCCTCTTCAGTCTTCAATCTTCGTTTTAGAAAGGAAACTTGCCTCTCTTCAGTTTTCACGCAGCTCCAAAAGCAAATTTGTAGGTATGTACCTTCTTTTGTTTCTTTTCTGTTTGATTTGTTAAGATATCATGGTTGATAGTATAGTTGTTCTTCTTTGGAAAGAGTCTACTGACATTGAAAGAGTATGTACCTTCTTTTGTTTCTTTTCTGTTTGATTTGTTAAGATGTTGCTGCCACCAAATTTCATAAAATAGATGGATGATTTAGAGTCTAGGTTTGATTGAATGAAATGGGTTTATGTTGGAATTGAGTTGAATGGCAGTTATAATGAATTAAAGAGCTGTAGCAGCAAGAACAGAGCAATTCAAGTGTTGGTTGAGTTTGAGATGGAATTGATAGTTAGAAAGTACTGACTGGGTTCGAATTTGAACAGAATTTATGGTTGTTGTCTACAGGAAATGCTGGGAATGAATTATTTTGTGCTAAGTGAATGTGTGTATGGATTTGAATTTACAGGAAATGTGTTAGTTTGGGTAGCTTCCAAAATGTTGATTTCATTTAAGCTAAAAACTGATTGTTGCACATCTGAATGTTGTTTCATTTAAGCTAACCCTGAACAGGGAAGAAATAGTGTTTGCTGCCATGGGTTGTTGGTGATGAACAAACAAGTTGTTTTTGAGTCCTGAATGATTTTAGAAGAAAGGGTTTTGTTTTATATGTGAATTGAAATGCAGGGAAGGAGATAGAATGGTCTTAGAAATCAAGAGGGAATTCATCTCTGAAGCATCAGCAAAGTGTTTGTAGATAGGCCTGGGTGACCAGTTCTTAAGTTAGTTTGTTAACACGACTGACCATAGTCTGTATGGGTGTTTGCCGAAGCTTTTAAGGAAAGTTTAGAAGTTCAGTACAACACGGAATTTGTTGTACGAGTATGTGTAAGTCTGGACAGAGTTTCTTTGCAAACATTGAAGCTAATTTAGATTGCGAGTAACTTAGAGGCCTGAAACAGATACGCAGTCTCTAGTTGGTTAAAGCTTCCGTATATTAAATGAACTAGCGTGTTATCAAAACTTGGTGGAGTAAAGACTAAAGAGTGTTGAAACAAATTCAGTCCTTTAATCCAATAGAAAGGGACTGTCTAATTGCGACTGTAAAAGGTCCAAGTTTCTAGCTTAAGGATGCATAGAATCGTTTTTTCGATTGAAGTTCAACATAAAATTACATATTCCTATCATTAAAATCTGAATCCTGAAGAGCTTGTAGCCTTGTGCCATCTGATTAATATCATTTCGTTGCTAGAGTGATACCCTACCATTCCATTATTTGTTTGTTTCTGAATGTACTGGTAATTCATTCTTCTTTTTTCTTTTATTATGTCCCAGCCAAGGTTGTTACATATCGGATTTCGGTTCGTATCGGTCGAGAGCGATACACTGGTACGGCGGTATGTCGGGGAAATTTTGGTGAAATATCGGTCCATATATTTTATACCTATAATTTTATGAAAAAATACTAGTTCACATTTTATAATTATAAATATATTTTAACACGTTATAACAAACGTTTTTTTCACAAAGTTTAGAAAGAAAAACTAGTAATCATCTAAAATATATAGATCCACAGATTTCATACAAAGTTCAAACTGGAAACATAAGAAAAACAAGAACAACTTCAAAGTTCATCGTCTAAAATGCTAATTAAACAAGGATATTACAATTCTAATCGAAATCATTAGATTAATTATAGATATTATCATATCCATATATAATTCTAAAATATCATAAAAAATATGAGTAATAATTGAAACCCTAAAACAAGGATTCTTTTTTAAATTATTTATTTATTTTTTTTAAATTTTTTTTAACTTTTTTTTTTTTTGATTTTTCAAAAAAAAAAAAAAAAAAACCTCCGTATCGGTCCATATCGGCCGATATTTCGGTTAAATATCGTTGGCTGAAATTTCGGATTTCGTCTTCTTTTCACCCCTAAATCCGAAATTTCGGCGAAATTTCGGCCGAAAACATAGGTCCCAGCCTGCTGCATTCAAGTTTTCTTTTCTTTTTTGTTATGAAAAGAGTCTTATATTAACAAGAACAAATCCGTAGTCTTATTGCTGGCCTAAATACTGCCTTGCCCAGTTTGCAGACCTTATGTTCCACATTCCTTGTACGTATAGATATCATGAATGACGTTTGTGATTATGGATATGTGACGTTCATTTTCTAATTTTGCTCATTCAGTTTCCAGGTTCAGGACACTTGTGATTATGGATTCTTCTAACATCCAATTCATGCACTACACCCTCTACATGTGGCTCATTGTTGCCTTCATCGTCTACACAAACCAAAGATACACCAACTAAAGACAATCCATCCAAAGTGTAGGAATTAATGTACTTAAAATTGTTACAAGTAGTACATTTTGGGCAGATGTTGAGTATTCTTGTACTGTGCTAAAGCCTTTAGTTAAGGTTGTAAGGTTAGTGGATATTGAGCTCAAACCTACAATGCCTTATTTGATTGATGCAATGAGAATAACATGGGATCAAATGGAGAAGAATTTCAGTAAAGATACAGATACTTGGGCTATAATTCAGGATGTCTTTGATAACCGATTGAAGAAAAACTTTAATCATGATCTACATTGTGCGGCTTATTATTTGAATCCTTCAATATTCTACAAGATCAATGATCGTGAGATGGATAATGATTCAAAGTATAAAGAAATCAAAAGGGGTCTTCATAAAGAAATGGAAAGGCTAATAACCGATGAAGATGAACTAGATAAAGCTATGTCTGAATTGAGACTATACAATGATGCTGTTGGGATCTTGGGAAATTCGTCTTGCATAAGAAGAAGAGATAAAGATCAACCTCGTAAGTTTTTTATATTCAGTTATTTTAAAATATGATTATGTTTGTGTTATATAACTTTGTGTATGTATTTATGAAGATGATTGGTGGATTACATACGGAGGAATGGATGTCCCATACCTACAAAAATTTGCAATCAAGGTATTGAGTCTGACTTGTTCTTCTTCCCCATGTGAGCGAAACTGGAGCACATTTCAGAATGTAAGTATTCTTATCTTTGATTTCATCTGTTTTAGTCCCTTTTGCCTGTCATACTGAAATGCACATATCTATTCTATCATTTGCTTATTATCTATTCTGTCATATGTTTTCGTATTTCAGTTGCACTCAAAGAAACGAAATTGCTTAACACAACAGAAATTAAATGATAGTGTTTTTATCCAATATAACAAGAAATTGCAGCGTCGATACAAAGAAATATATTGGTAACCGATATTTTGTCGGTATGTAAACCGAAATTTCCCCGATATACCGACGTACCAGTGTATCGTTCTCGACCGGTATGAACCGAAATCCGATATGTAACAACCTTGGGCCAGAGCAAAGAAATGCCCATCGGTTTATATATTTCTATGAAAAAGAATTGAAACAGGGATGAAGAAAGTGTGAGTAAAACCCTAGCTCCCAAGAGTACTAGTTATGAACTTATGATGAATAAGAATTCTAAAATTACAATGCGATGGACGTCATCCATGATGAGGAAGTGGATTTTTATACACAGTGGGAAAAGAAAAACAAGAATAGGAACACGAATCGGAGGTATTAGAAGTGAAGGAGAAAGAAGAAAACTAGTAACAGAGCTGAAGCTTCTTCCAGAGAAGATCATCATGGACGCCCTATCACAGTTACCAGTTACATCCATTGTAAGATTCAGGTTTGTTTGCAAGAGCTGATGCAGTCTTTTCGAAATCCCTAATTTTATCAACTACAATGCATCTTATATTGAAATCCTCGGTTCTTGTAAATGCTAGATTTGCATTCAATCTGTACCTAAGTGGCTAAGTTGATATGCACTTGATCAGATTGAAGTGTCTCCTTAAGAACTTTAATATAGGTAAGAAGACTGGAGGCTAAATGTTTAAAATTCTGCAAGTGGAATTTTTTATCCAAGTGTGTTTGTCTTCGCAATGCTATTGTGATTGTGTGTTAATGTGATATAGTTGTTACTTTGTTAGTAGATAATTATATGTTTTTGTGCCCTCATGCGTTCACACAGAAAGATAGATGCGCCTGCCAAGAAGCAGAAGCACCTAAAGAGACCAGAGGTGATATTTCTCACTTGCATTGTAAATTAGATTTTCGGGAAGATAAGTCTCTTGTTTTGCTTACTCGTTTTGAATCTCATCTCAGGAAGGAGTTAGTGAGCCTTTTGTTCCTCTCACAGAAGTTGAACAGAGTCAAGTATCTTTTGCCTTTGCAAAGTTCAATAGGTAAGAAGAGAAGCTTGTGTTTTAATTCCCCGTAAGTGGAATTGTTGCTGATATAGATATCATGTACATGAGCGCTTATCTTTGCAAGTTGGGTGTCAATATTAATTTGGAAGGGTGGGTGTCAATATTCTCAACTAATGGTATAGTTATTTGATGATAATTATATATTCATGGAATTTCGTTTTGCAGGCAGAAAATCTTGGTTACACATCAGAAATCTAATATAGAGATTACAGGCCAAATTTTGCAGTGCCTGAAACCAGGTGTCTGGTTGAATGATGAGGTGATTTTTGTTCGTTTGGACTTTGGTTACCTTATTTACCAAATCCCTGGTTAACGCGTGTGACTTCATTATACTTAAAATTCACTCCTGGTGTTACCGATTGAAAATACACGGAGAAGAGTGTGTGTGTGTGTACAGAAGATTCATGAATTTAATTTTAGTTTGCTGAATATGCTTATACTTTCCTCGTTTGTAGGTCATAAATGTCTACTTTGGATTGTTGAAGGAGAGGGAACAAAGAGAACCGAAAAAGTTTTTGAAGTGTCATTTCTTCAACACCTTCTTCTATACCAAGGTTGATTTCCTTCAAGTCTTGCCTACTTTCTGCCATTTCCACTCCATTCTTCTTATTCATTAATGGTGTTAGTCATTTTGTTTCTTTAGTTGATTAGTGCGAGGGATGGTTATGACTTCAAATCTGTCAGAAGATGGACTACTCAAAGGAAGATAGGATACAGACTTCTTGAGTGCGACAAGGTTAAATTGCTACTCCACCTTTTTATTTATTCCTTTCTCTTTGAACTACTGTTTTCATTGCAAGCTCGGTTAGTCTTTAAATTAAGGATCACTCTTGTTGTTTCTGCAGATTTTTGTCCCTATCCATAGACAAATGCATTGGTGCTTGGCTGTTATCAATAAGAAGGACCGGAAGTTTCAGTATCTTGATACGCTCCAAGGCATGGATTACCAAGTTCTTAAACACCTGGTGCGTGTTTAGGGTTTAGATGTGGTTCACTGGTTCTGATGTAGAAATCTAGTATGTGGCAAACTTAAATGAATTCAGTATTGGATCTTCTTTTGATGTTTTTGTTCCCTTTGTTGCTTGCGGTTTCAGGCTAGGTATTACGTGGATGAAGTAAAAGATAAAAGTGGTGAAGATATAAACACAAATTCTTGGAAACTGGAATATGCTTATGACATACCTCATCAAGAGAACGGGTACGTTTCTAATATTTGGATACATGAAAAGGAAGACTGAATATTTGAGCTTTCTGCAGATGTTTCATTTGTTGCCATTTTTATATTAGCACACTAGAGTCTTAGAATGATTACTTCTTTCCACTGATAGGTCAGACTGTGGCATGTTCATGATCAAGTATGCTGATTTCTACAGCAGAGGTGTAGGGCTGTGTTTTAGTCAGGTATTTCAGATTTCATCTGCAGCTTGCATTGTTGTTGTTGTTACCTATTAAGGGCTGCATAAATATCAAGTACTCAGTATATTGATTTGGATCACACAATATCACAGCCTGTCCATACATCTATGTGATACAGATTCGCAGTTTATAAAAATTTAGGTATTCTATGTTGAGCTGAACATTAACTGTTTGGATCTGTTATCATTGTAGAAACATATGCCCTATTTCCGGAAAAGAACTGCAAAGGAGATACTTAGCTTAATAGCTGAATGAATATGAGCTATCAAATTGACATCCTACCGCCATGGTGAAGTGAGGTAATTGGAGGCCAACTGATCTATAAGAGCCAATATATGCAAGGGACGATTGCAATGTAGAATTTAAGTTTTGAAATGCGATGATGATATTGGTTGGAGAACCTCAAATTTTTTTTGGCTGATCCGAAAATTAGGATTTGGTTGGTAGTAATTTTGTAATTACGTTGGCATTGTTTTTTTCTTTCTCTAGTCATTTTTCACTTAACACACTAATGCAGTTGAAAATATAAGCAATTTTGTATATTGGATTACTTAAGTTGGTATGTCTTAGACGTTGGATTGTAAGTTTGTTGGTTGTTCAGTTAGTGGCGATATATGTGGATGAAGTAAAAGGCAAAAACATACGTTAATCTTGGCACGTTTGAATGTTCTAATTACATACCTCATCAGGATAATCGGTATGTTTCCTATTTTTTATATTCATATAAGTATCTAAAAATTTGTGCTTCCAGATGTTTTGTATCGTGCCCGCTTATATATTTGCACATAGGAGTGTTAAGAGTGACTACTTTGTTCTGTTGACAGGTCAGACTGTGGCGTGTTCCTGATGAAGCATGATAGTTTCTATAACAGATCAATCTGTGTTTTACTCGGGTACTTCAGGTTTAATCTCCAGCTCGCGTTTTTGTTGTTACTTGTTACGATTAGCGGATCTTCGAGTACTCAGTATATAGAATTGGATCAGACAACCTACCTACACATATGAAATTGGGATTGACAGGTTTAAATTAGGTATCTTATGTCGAGTTGAATGTAAACTCTTTGGATATGTTCTTATTGTAGAAAGACATTCCCTGTTTTTGGAAGAGAACTGCGAAAGAGATACTGATGTACGTACGTCAGAGTTAAGATAGCAGAAGCGAGGTTGAACATGGTGATGCAAAGTTTTAAAATATGGATGCACATAATGAAACCTCATGTTCTCTGCGGATACCAAGGATTGGGTATTAATCTTCTTTTTGTGCTTGCAGTTGTAAAATAAATTTCTTGTTCTATTAGGAATTCTGTTACATCTTGGACATAGATATACTACTGTAGATATGACTTGATCAAATCTTTGCACTTTTGCTGGTCCACAAAGGACAGGTTTAGAAAAGGCATAACTGAATTCCTGGTTGCGCATTGTAACATTGTGTTTGGATGTTGCACTTGGATAATATAAAGCTAGACCCCCATCTCAAGTGATGTAACAGAGCTCTAGTTTTTTGAGATGTAGATTTAGTCTCGCATAGGAAGATTATGTCAGGATTTAACTGAAATGTAAGTCTTTTAGACATTTCAGGCTACAAACTTCATGGTGTTGCCTTTTCAACTTATGCTTTGAGAGTTATAATTGATCCTAGAATGTTACACGTATTATAAAATCCTACTTGTAAGCTTGCCCTTCATTTTGCAATGAGCGTCCTACTGAGCCCTTCATTTTGTGATGAGCGTCCCACTTGGTGAGTGTACTGCTCTCCTTGGTGGAAGGTTGGTAGTATCCATCTTCAGGTCTCAGATCCTGATTGGTTCTCTTGAACATACATGGAAATTCTTGAAGCTCCAGCTGAAGAATTTCTGTCCAGGAACCTGACGACTTTGGTCGGTAACTCATCACATTCATCGTCCTCATTATGGTTGGGAATGTCTTGTGGATATTAATCAGTCCCATGTGGATGTCAATTAGTCCTTCTGGAGCATAATAACCTAAACACCTACCCCGGTTCGGTTTCCTCCCAAGCAAAATTGTGATACTCGGTTTTTAGTTTCTAGAATCAAAACCAAACCATTAATAAATCAGTTTGATCAGAATTGAACTGAGTCGGTTCCGATGTTAGCCAGTTGGGTTTGGTAAACCGACAATTCAAATTTTTATAAAAAAAATCTGCAACTCCTTTGATCTCTATCAAACTAAAAGTTCCATCACACACATAATACATTAAAACAAGCGTTGAAACACAGTGTTTACTTTCTCTTTAACAACATGTAGAGAGTGTTAGCATTACACACAAGAAAAGAAAATCGGGCAAATGATTGTCCTATGAACCAAGACAAGGTGTGTAGAAGCCTGCATATAAACATAAATACAAAGTATGAATCAGCTGCCAAAAATATAGTAGTACTAAGAACTAGAATCATAACTAAATCACTGAGTTTGTGATAAGGGACGAAAAGACTCTAATATGTTATGCACTAGGAATATAAATTAGATTAGGTTTTTAGGTATTAGGAATTTAAATTAGATTAGGTTTTTAATTAGAGATTTATACTGTTATAAAGTCGTTTTCCTTCGCAAGAGTTTTTCTTCCTTAAGATTCTAATACGTTTAGAAATCAGAATACTATTAGGATTGGTCTTTAACTAAGTTTTTATAAATAGGCTTCTTTCATTTTTGTAGACACAGAAGAAAGTTTTCTAAGATTGTTACGTTTTTCTTATTTATCTATTGTCTACTACTTGTTGGCCTTAGATAAGAACTACCAGTTCTTATCAATTAGTATAAGAGCAGACAGTCCTGTGTATGACCGAAACAAGACAACAAAAGAAAGCGAGAATGGAGAAGGTAATCACAGATTTAACATAAAGGTTAGCTGAGATGACTTCCAACCAGAGTTTATTTCTCGAGAGTCTTAGGGAGCTTGTTCAGTATCGTACTATTGGTGAAAAAGAGAAAACGAGGGGGGGGGGGGGGGGGGGGGGGGGGGGGGGGGGGGGGGGGGGGGGG
>JAJJMC010031056.1:704876-794361 GCA_023531435.1 Papaver californicum
GGGGGGGGGGGGGGGGGGGGGGGGGGGGGGGGGGGGGGGGGGGGGGGTGGTGGTGGTGGTGGTGGTGGTGAAAGAATCCGTTTTTCTCGTTTTGATGGCTCTGATGTGGAAGGATGGTTCTTTCAAGTAGAGTAATATTTTGAGCACTGTAGAACCCTTGACGATCATAAAATTCATTTAGAAACTTGTCATGTTGATGGTAAAGCTTTACAGTGGTACATGTGGGTAAAAGGGGATGAAATCACAACTTGGGATCATTTCTCTAGGGCAATTACAAATCGTTTTGGTAAAACAATATATGAAGATGCAGGCGCTGAATTAGCAAAACTGAAACAAACATGGTTAATATGGGAGTATATAGAGGAGTTTGAACGGTTAGCAAACATGGTTAGTGGGCTGCCACCATCTTTTCTGTTAAGTTGTTTTCTTAGTGGATTGAAGGATGAGATCAGATTGGAGACTAAACCATACAATCCAAAGGATGTTAAGGAGGCAATGTCTATTGCGCGACTTCAAGATGAAAAAGTTATATTGCGAAGATAAAATTATAGGACAGAAGTTAGGACCAACATTGCTATTAATGCACAACCGCTAAACTCAAACCCACCAACAACACCTGTCAGGTCTGTGAAGAATACCACTGCTCTTCGAAGATTGACTCAAGATAAAATTGAAGAGAGACAAAAACAACAATTATATTATTACTGCGACGAAAAGCGGCAGCGTGGTCATCGTTGCAAAAGTCCAACGCTACTTCTAATCGAAGGTGATAACAAGAGAGAAGAGTTTAGTGGTTCAGATGGGTAGTTGAAGATGAATCTGGTGGAATGGAATCTTATGAGGATGTTGAAGTTGTTGATGCATGCCTTGGACGGGTCGCTAGCTCCACAAACTATGCGAGTCCAAGGAAAAGTCAAGAAGGCTCAGATAACCATTTTTATAAACTCTGGTAGTACTCATAATTTTATGGATAACTCCATTCCAAATAGATTAGAGATTAATGTTATTAGTGACGACTCGTTTGAGGTAATGGTAGCAAATGGGACCAAACTACCTTGTGAAGGGAAGTGTATACTCGAATACAAACTGCAAAAGTATGTTTTCTGTGGAACTTTCTATATTCTGCAACTTGGGGGGTGTGATGTAGTATTAGGTGTTCATTGGGTAAAAACACTTGGTCCTATTACTTGGGATTTCAAGCACCTTATTGTGGATTTTAGCATTGATAATAAAAAATCAGAACCGAAGGCAATCAACGGAAACCTATGAAATTAGCAAGCATTCAAGCTACACAGAAGTTACTTAAGAACAGATCCATGGGAGCGTTATGTCATCTTCAAGAAGTTGACAACAATAACGAGCAAAATAGGAGTACCTGTAGAGATACAATCACTAATTGAAGGTTCCAAAGATGTGTTTGCAACACATACATCATTACCACCAACACATAGGCATGACCGCCATATTATACTACAACCAGAAAGTGCATCAGCCAACGTAAGGCCATACAGGTATGCTTACTTTCAGAAAAATGAAATTAAAAAAATAGTTAAAGAACTATTACAGTCGGGCTTAGTGAGACGTAGTACTAGTCCTTTCTCTTCACATGTTTTACTTGTTAAAAAGAAAGACGGTACTTGGCGTATGTGTGTGGATTACCATGCACTAAACAAAGCCACGATAAAAGACAAGTTTCCGATTCCAGTAATTGATGAATTGATAGTTGAGGTGTTGTTAAAGTCTGCAGGCATCCAACTCAAAACCAATTGGCAATGAGTGGAGTGGCCCTTCCATATTATATTTTAAGTTTATTACGTGGATATTAGCAATGTGGGACTATTATCCTTCACAGGTGTATGGTGCAATGTTCTTCTATAAACTGTATATGAGATTGGGTTATCATCAAATTAGAATGCATGAAGAGGATATCCACAAAACGGCTTTTGGACTCATAAGTTTCTAGTTGTGCCATTTGGATTGACTAACGCACCGTCAACTTTTCAACATCTCATGAACGATGTGTTTCGAGATTAATTGCGGAAGTTTGTATTAGTGTTGTTTGATGATATACTTATTTATAGTCCTGATTGGGATACACATCTTATACATAAGAGGTATTTCAGATATTAGGAAGACATCAACTCAAGGTTAAGTTGAGTAAGTGCTCTTTCGGCACAAAGAAGGTAAAGTACTTGGGACATCTTATTTCTTATGAAGGGGTGGAAGCTGACCACAATAAAATTTAGAGCATGGTGGACTGGACACAACCTCCGACTCTGAAAACATTGCGTAGATTTTTAGGTTTGACTGGATATTACCGAAAACTTGTAAAGGATTATGGTATGATAGCATCACCACTTACGAAACTATTCAAGAAAGACACATTTGGTTGGACGGAAGAAGCAACAAAAGCCTTTAATAACTCGAGGACAACCATGATTGGAATTTTGCCGGAAATCACCTCTAGAGTGGAGAGAGAGAAAGGAGAGGTCTGTGATAATCATAAATAGTTGATAGATGAGATGAGCCATTCATGCAATCATTGATAGGGAAAGAGACTGTGAATGTATTCCAGTCAAAATCCCTGGTTAGATACTATTGGTAAACATAGGCACATTATGTATTATAGATGATATATTTAACTTTGACTCTGGGTGAACTGTTTTCCGTCTTTTTGCATACGTAACAGCAAATTGGAACGGGCTCCAATCAATTGACACAAACATTCTGTTTTTGCATTTGCAGGAGATGGCCTTTCTGAAGGGGTAAGTATAAAGATACGTATACATTGGAAACCATACAACTGTTTGGGGTTCTTCGTGGAAAGATCATCAGTGGGGTTACAAGTGTTGCCAACAGGTTACAAAGAACAGTTATTGCACAAGAACTGCTGTAGTTGAGGTGGTTGAATCAACTACTGATCTTATGGAAGCCAATGCTGCAAGTCATCCAAAACGAAGAACTGCTAGGTTTGTGGATATCGAAGCTTTCTTAGGTGAGTGCTTCAGCTCTGCCAATCTTGTCTATGCATAAAGACTGGACTGTCTTACAGAAAACCCGCTGCAGTAGAGAAGCTTGCTCCATGCAGAGTTATATCTGTTCTTCCTTACTCATAAACCTATTCTCCAGAATTTTCACTTGTTTCTGTTACACATTGGTAGAGGACGCACCTCTTTTTGAGCAGTGTATAGAGTTTTTATTTGGCTGCTCCTGTATCCAGATATACTTGTGTCTCTATTTTTTCCCATTCGATGTGTATGCTCCATACTTCTTCTGTGGTATTTGCAGCCCGTAATTATGGAAATGTAGATGCTCGAGAAGCTGGGCTTCCACCTGCTCGTTGAATGCGGGAAGGAAACCAATGTTAGACATTTTTTTCATATGACCTAAAATTAAGGGAAAAAGAATGTGATCCATTTAGTGGAAAATTGCAATTGATCAAGGTAACTCCCCATGATTCTCCTCCATTTTAAAAAACCACCCACTACATCCTATCATGGCAACTACTCTATGATGGCTAGAGTTAGTATATGGAAATGATAGTAAAAAATCAGAATTAAAGTCACCAAATTCACTCTCATAACTCTAAAATACAGCATCTAAAAATGAGAAAGAGGGTTTGGAACCAAAATTCAAATCAACTAAGAAATTGGGGCATACTCAAGGACGGTTTAAGCTTTTAAATTGCAATGGCTGGAGGTACACAAAATCAATCTCATTTTATTGTTTCCGCTTTTATTATTGTATGTTCACATAGAGATTAGAATATACATAAATATACATATAAGTTTTAACATTTGGTATCAGAGCATATAATCACCTCTGCCTTGCTTGAAAATGACTGCATGTTTAGTCTTACTGCATAAATCCTCGTAAGAACAAGAATGTACGCATTGTACATCACCTTTCAAGACCATACCCCGAACGATTGTAGAATTACGCAAACCTCCTCCTTGAAGCTTTGCAATACGTACGTTATCCACATTAAAGTTCACTGGATTCTTAGGGCGTACTTGGATACATGCCTGAAATGCAAAATAGCACACTTCTGTCAAAAAAAAATTATTTTTAATTTTTTGAATCTAATAATGCTAATTAACGAAATGTCTCTATCAAGAATAACAACAATAACAAACGACGAGTGGTTTATAATTACATCAGCAATGAGAAGGCACAATATGTTTTCTTGACCAAATTGCTTGCTGGCAACAGAAAGATAAGAAACCACTGGTCCTGATCATTTCTTAGCATGCATTTTTGTCTGCCCGGTGCTATATACCACACTCTTTAAACCACAGTCACTATAATATGTTTAATCATATTTATTTTGTTCCAATATATTTATTGTATTATTATTTGTTGACATGTGCAATAGTTATAAATGATTAGTTATATATATTATGACCATTAGGATTGTACATGAACAAAGATTAAAGAAATATGTCAAGTGATTTAATAATTTTAGTAATTAGAGAGTAGCGACAACATCTCTAGTTATTTAAAATTTTCTTAAGAAATCACATGTGAAAACTAGACATAAATTTGTAATTAATCATATGTATGTGATGGAATATGCATACAGGAAATTTTATTATATTTGTATGATTAATTGGGATGAAATATTGAATTATGTTCCTTAATCTACCCACATGAATTTAGGAATGAATATGGTTTAGTAGTTTCATCATGTAGTTATGAATCTAATTTGAGTAGGACTTTAGCCCACAGGCAAGTTTTATGTCACTAGATTCATATTTTTTATGCATGACTTGCATTAGTAAATCATGATTAAGTTTAAGTCTCAAACTTTTGTTTATAAGCATGTATATATATTTCTTTGCAGCAATTTTAACTGGAAACATTTCTTATGTCAATTGTGACATTCCTGAATTAAAGGGTGATAACTATAAGGTATGGAAAGAAAGAGTGCTTTTACAACTGGGGTGGATGGATATCGACTATGCTATTCGGAAAGACGAACCACCTAGCATAACTGAGACTAGTACTCCAGATGCAGTTGATCTTTATGAAAAGTGGGATCGATCTAATCGTCCCTCAGTTATGTTCATAAAGACCAAAATTTGTGCTAGTATTCGGGGTTCTGTCGATCAACATACTAAGGTTAAAGATCTCCTTGAAGCCATTGATGAGCAGTTTGTAAATTCTGACAAAGCTCTTGCTAGCACCTTAGTTATGAAGTTTTCATCCATGAGCCACAATGGGTTTAAGTGTGTGCGTGATTATAGCATGAGCATGAGGGATATTACGGCCCAACTTAAGGATTTGGAAGTTACCATGTCTGAATCTTTCCTAGTTCATTTCATTTTGTGCACTCTTCCTTCACAATATGGCCCCTTTAAGATATCTTATAACACACATAAGGATAAATGGTCAATGAATGAACTTATGACCATGTGTGTACAAGATAAGGGGAGATTGAGGATGGTAGAGGGCGAAAAGGTGAACCTTACTACTGCTTCTTCTTCAAAGAAGAAAAGGGATCACATTAAGGAAAAGGGAAAGCTTTCAGATAACCAAGGCATAAAGAAGGAGTTTATGTGTTTCTTTTGTAAAAAGAAGGGACACATGAAGAAAAACTGCATTAAGTTTAAGACTTGGCTTGAGAAGAAAGGTAATTTTCTAGCGTTTGTTTATGAATCTAATATGGTTAATATTAATCATAATACATGGTGGATTGACTCTGGTACTACAATCCATGTTTCGAATACCTTGCAGGGTATGACAAACCTAAGGAAACCAATGAGAAGTGAACACTACATCTATTCAGGAAGTCAGATGAGTTCACATGTGGAAGCTGTTGGGACATGCAGTTTAATATTAAGTAGTGGTTTTAATTTGCATTTAGAAAAGACATTGTATGTACCAGGTTTCACTAGAACTTGATTTCAGTTTCAAGACTTGTACCTTTAGGAATTTCCTTTAATTTTTCGGATTCTGGTTTTAGTATTCTCATAAATTCTGAAGTTATTGGTTATGGTATTTTGTCTGATGGTTTATATCGTCTTTATTTGCAAAATGATATCACTCATAGTTCTATGCATGTTAATACTGGGTTTAAAAGATGTATTATGAATGAGGAATCTTCAATTTTGTGGCATCGGAGATTGGGACATATCTCAATTGAGAGAGTTAAGAGATTGGTAAAAGATGGGGTACTTGGTACTTTGGACTTTACTGATTTTGATACGTGTGTTGGTTGTATTAAGGGAAAGCAAATTAACAAACACAAAATTGGTGCCAAAAGAAGTTCAAACCTATTAGAGATCATACACACGGACATTTGTTGTCCAGACATGAACGCTAATGATCCGAAATACTTTATTACCTTCATAGATGATTATTCACAATATATATATCTTTACTTACTTCGTTCCAAAGACGAAGCTTGGATTCCTTTAAATTATGTAAGGTTGAAGTAGAGAAACAATGTGGTAAGCACATTAAGATTGTGAGATCAGATAGAGGAGGAGAGTACTATGGTAGATACACCGAGAACGGAAAGAACCAGGTCTATTTGCAATATTTCTTCAAGAGCATGGGATTGTTGCCCAATACATTATGCCTGGTTCTCCGGACCAGAATGGTGTAGCAGAAAGAAGAAATTGAACTTTAATGGACATGGTGAGAAGTATGAAAAGTAATGTTAAACTTCCATCATTTTTATGAGTAGAAGCTCTTAAGACGCCAGCGTACATATTAAACCGGGTTCCTTCCAAGGCCGCCTCAAAGATTCCTTTTGAGTTATTCAAAGGATGGAAACCGAGTTTGCAACATGTACGCATTTGGGGATGCCCGTCTGAAGTGGGAGTGTACAACCCACATGAGAAGAAGCTAGACCCAAGTACTATTAGAGAGTATTTCATTGGATATGCTGAAAGGTCTAAGGGTTAAAGATTCTATTGTACGTCTCATAGCACTAGAATTGTCGAATCGAGAAATGCTAAATTTCTTGAGAATGACTTGATTAGTGGGAGTGATCAATTTCAGGATATTGTTCCTGAAAAAGATAATGATCAACTTCCACTTACTGTTTCAAGTGATAAGTTGATTGTCATTCACGCACCTCAAGCTAAATTACGTGTTAGACAACCAACCATTGAGGTTCCACAAGTTGACAACAATCTAATAGATCATGATATTAATGAGGAACAAATTGTTGATCGTGAGGACAAGTTCCATTGATGAGATCTAATAGAGAAAGGAAATCTACTATTTCTAGTGACTATTTAGTGTATCTGCAAGATTCGGATTGTAATATTGGAGCCGATAATGATCCTATGTCATTTTCACAAGCCATAAATTTTACACATTCAGACTTATGGATGAATGGCATGAATGATGAGATGAACTCTATGGCATCCAACGGAGTTTGGGATCTCGTCGAGTTGCCCAATGGTGTAAAAGCCATTGGATGCAAGTGGGTCTTTAAAAAAAAGAAAGACTCGCATAGCAACATCGAGAGACATAAGGCTAGACTCATTGCCAAAGGGTTCATTCAAAGGGAATCAATCGATTACACAGAGACTTTCTCTCCTGTATCAAAGAAAGATTCTTTCCGAGTGGTGATGGCATTAGTAGCTCATTTTGATTTTGAGCTACATCAGATGGATGTGAAAACGACATTTCTCAATGGTGATTTAGAGGAAGAGGTTTACATGGAACAACCTGAAGGATTCTTCTCTAAAGAGGGTGAGCATTTAGTTTGTAAGCTTAATAAATCCATATACGGGTTGAAACAAGCTTCTCGACAATGGTATATGAAATTCCATAAAGTTATTACTTCATTTGGATTCGAAGAAAATGCTATGGATCAATATATATACCTTAAGGTCAGTGGGAGCAAGATTTGTTTCCTTGTGTTGTATGTGGATGATGTTTTGCTCGCAACCAATGATAAAGGATTGCTATATGAGGTGAAATAATTTCTTTCAAGTAACTTTGATATGAAAGATATGGGTGAGGAGTCTTATGTCATTGGCATAAAGATCCATAGAGATAGATCTCGAGGCATTTTAGGTTTGTCTCAAGAGTCCTATATCAACAAAGTCTTAGAAAGATTTGGTATGAAAGATTGTTCACCAAGTGTAGCACCCATTGTAAAAGGTGATCGATTCAGCTTGGACCAATGCTTCAGGAATGACACTGAAAGGGAACAAATGAAAATGTTCCATATGCTTCAGCTGTTGGTAGTATTATGTATGCTCAGGTCTGTAATAGACCCGACATTTCATATGCCGTTGGAGTATTAGGAAGATATCAGAGTAACCCAGGCATCGATCACTGGAAGGCTGCGAAGAAAGTTTTGAGGTACCTTAAGGGTACTAAGGATTACATGCTTATGTATAGATGGACAAATTGTCTTGGAGTGGTAGGCTACTCCGATTCTGACTTTAGTGGCTGCAATGATTCACGTAAATCCACATCAGGATATGTGTTCATGCTAGCTGATGGGTCAATATCCTGGCGGAGTTCCAAGCAGACCTTGACGGCCACTTCTACAATGGAGGCTGAGTTCGTTTCTTGTTTTGACGCTACCTCACATGTTGTATGGCTGAAAGGCTTCATATCTGGGCTAAGAGTTGTTGACTCTATTAGCCGACCAATAAGAATGTATTGTGAGAATTCCGCTGCTGTCTTCATGGCTAAGAATAATAAGAGTGGAAGTCGAAGTAAACACATCGACATAAAGTATCTAGCCGTAAAAGAACGTGTGCAGGAAAAAAAAGTGATCATTGAACACATTAGCACTGAATTGATGATAGCTGATCCCTTAACTAAAGGCATGCATGTTAAAGGATTCAAGGATCATGTAGTCAGGATGGGACTTGGTCCCATTATGTAATACATTCTTTATTTTTCTCTGAAACTTTCATTTAGTTGGATTATTTCTCATTTGGAATTATGTACGTACTTACTTTGGTTATCTTGTTAAGAAATATCATTATAGTTTGACCTAGAGTAAACATATGATTTACTCATTAAGTTAAGTATGAGTGGTGAAAGACTAAATATATTGTGATACATGGAAGATTAATTCTTGCTCTTAAAAGAGGATTAGTCGCCATGATCCGTATATGGAGTCTCTCGTGAAATGGATCAAGTGGGAGAATGTTAGACATTTTTTTTCATATGACCTAAAATTAAGGGAAAAAGAATGTGATCCATTTAGTGGGAAGTTGCAATTGATCAAGGTAACTCCCCGATTCTTCCCCACTTTAGAAAACCACCCACTACATCCTATCATGGCAACTACTCTATGATGGCTAGAGTTAGTATATGGAAATGATAGTAAAAAATCAGAATTCAGGTCACCTAATTCACTCTCATAACTCTAAAATACACCATCTAAAAGTGAGAAGGAGGGTTTGGAACCAAAATTCAAATCAACTAAGAAATTGGGGCATACTCAAGAACGGTTTAAGCGTTTAAATTACAATGGCTGGAGGTACACAAAATCAATCTCATTTTATTGCTTCCGCTTTCATTATTGTATGTTCATATAAAAATTAGAATATACATAGAGATACGTATAATTCAGTTTTAACAACCAATTCTTGTTTCCCTCAGTGTCCGTCTTCTGCAGCTTGGTGCCACAGTTCTGGTTAGTTTGGCTCTTTATAATGTTCTCTAGATTCTTTGGACAAGAGATTCTGTCCCTGTATTTTGTTAAGTGGTTCTCATTTATACTGATATATCCACGTGCTTCGTATTTTCAGAGGTGCACGTATGAAGAAGTTCAGGATGCATTCTACAATGCCTTACTAGATGTAGCTATGCTTTTCGTTTCATTCTGGTTCGTGATTAGGATGTGTTTTGAACTCGTCTTTTATAACATGTATCGCTTGTCTCGAATGGTACTTGTTTCATCCATGGTGTTATCATCAATGCTTAGTGAAATTTATAATCTCAGTCCGAGTAGCACTGTTTTTATCCTTTGATCCGGCGTTAGAACGTTTGATGGCTTTAAATTTTGAAACTTTCAAAAGCTAATATGTTAAAACCCATGTCATGTTGGTGGAATAAAAATGAGAGGTACAGAATGTTTTTACACTAACAAAATATAACATGATCACGTGATACTGTGTTTGCTTCCTTTTGATCTTTTGAAGTCGGCATGTTCCAATTCTCTGACTAACACCAAAGTTGGCAACCTTGATACTGTCTAAATTCTCTGACCAACACCAAAGTTGGCAACCTTGATACTCTCTACACCGCTCAATCTGGCCAGATCAAATTCCTTCTCATAAAAGCCCGATTCAGCAATAAAGTACCTCGTTTGTTCCCCAATCCGTTGATTGGACTTGGCTCACTCGAGATTTCGCCGGTTTGTTCCCCAATCCGCTGACTGGACTTGGCTCACTCCAGATTTCGTCGGTGGTTGTCCAACCGAGCATTTCTGGGTTGGACATGGGTATAATCCCAGAAGTCCAATGAATTTTAAATTTTGTATAGGCGCTTACAAATTATTATTGTTATTATTATTATATTTTGAAACATAAACTAAATTACATTAAAAGGAGATTACACGGGATAAGTAGTACCTAGGAAGTCATTTAATACAATTTGGTTAATAAAGGTAGGAGTCATGAGGTTCCAAATCTTTGTTGATAAATTATCGCTTTGATTTCCATCCCTTCATGATTAGCTAAACCGTCAGCCGCTTGGTTTCCTTCCCTATAATTGTGTTGGATCTCGTAACACGGTATTCAGTGAAGATTTTGCTGTATTTCTGTGATAATTCCAGAAATGTACCATGACGGAGCCGTCAGGGAGCTTAAAAACCGAGAAAGATTTCCAGAATCCATTCCAAAGACAACTTTTAGTCAAAATCTATCAACCGCAGTTCTTGAGGCCAACGACATGGCCCAGGCTTCTGCCGACAATGCAATGATAATTTTTAACAGTTTTACTAATACCATTAACGTCTTTGAATTTAAGCCGCCGCATATAAATCCTGCGCCTGCAAAATGTTGGAAAAAACTTGGCCAAAAGTTGTATATACCAACTTATAAATTATGTATACGCTCATAAAGGAGTGTGCCCAATTTAAATTGGAAAAGACTTTTGCATTAGAAGTATAAATGTAGTCTGCTGGTTTGCAGTTTGCGTAGCCTATGGATACGACTCACATTGAAGTAATAAGGGAGCAATCAAGGGGTGCATGTTAAAGTTGGATGTTTGGGAATTGGGACGGATTTAATTACACAACATAAGAATCATATAAATTTCAACTACTTCCAAAAGATTAGATTGATTACTCATCTTTTGAGATACACATTGAATACGACCCTCTACTACGCCCTTTAACTACACCATTGATTAATATTGACTGCTTATTTTATTTAAATAATAATAAAATATATTTTTATTCTATTTTACTTAAACATTAATTTTTTGGATTATTAAATGTTAAATTTTAATTCGTCTTCTTATTTATTTACTTTTACTTTTGAGGTTTCTTTTATTATTTTTATTTTTAAATTTATTAATATTAACATTAATTATTATTATCTTATTATTATTATTGGATATAGAGGTATAAGAAACTAGTTGGAAGTCTAACAAGCTAAGTTTTAACATCGAACTACATTAGTTGAACAGGTTGTCGTGTTAGTCTATCGGCAAGCCTCATGGGGAACCATCCAAGGAAGTCAAAGCGGATAAGGGGGCTGATTATTATTATTATTATATAAATTTTATTATTATTGGATAAAGAGTATTTTTACAAGAAACTAGTTGGAATCCTAACAAGCTAAGTTCCAACAACGTACTACATTAGTTGTACCAGCGAGCCTCATGAGGAACCAACCAAGTGAGACGAAGCGGATAGGGGGATGATTATGTCGCAAGGGGGGCAAGCTAACTCTACCTTCCATGTCAAATTTTACGGTATTGTGTCATCGGGGACTCGAACCTGGGACCTCCTGAAGCGCATCAGACCTTTGAGGAACGGGGATGACCAGCTGAGCTAGCTACCTGTAATTATTATTATTATTATTATTATTATTATTATTATTATTATTATTATTTATTATTTATTATTTATTATTATTATTATTATTATTATTATTATTATTATTATTATGTAAAAGGTATCATTTATTGAAGAAATATTAAATTAAAAGAAACTGGTTGGGAGCCTCGCAACAAGTTGAGCCCCAACTCACTTTTGAATCGAAATGCCTATCCTATTAAAAAGACAACTACCAACTTTTCTATTTATGTCATGGCGTGATAAACATTTTTTAAGCCTCTTCAAGAAGACCATAGCATAATCACTAAGTTCACCTAGAGTAGTAAAAGCAAAAATACAAAAACCATAACCATGAGCTAAGCATTTATCTAAGTATTTCTTACACTTGCATGAGATAACCTTAGAGATGCCTTGTCCTGGTGCAAAGGTATGAAAACACCACCGCCTGTGAAAGATAAGACATCAGTAACAACAAAGCATATGTCACGACCATCCTCCCAGTTATAAACAAGAATATTTGTAGGTCTTATGGAAGTATCATGGTCAGCCAAGAAACCCAACGCAATTTTTTTACGAGCAACTACACCGACTTTGAAACAAATATCTGCTAACACATCCCGCACTAAGTTATGTCGAAATTTGAAACCAACGTCGCTAGCACAATGTAGAGCGTGGTCACCAAAAATATCCATTGGGTTGTTGCAGCTGGGTCAAAGGCTATCCGCTTCAAATAGAGCAATACCAAGCCTGTAGCATAGAATAAACCTGAATTGTCTAGGCCCAACACATTGGCCAAGCCCACGAATAGGGATTTCCATGAGATAATCCTGAGCATGTTCAGATTTGTTATACTGCCATAATACATAGTCTCTCTCAGACATTACAAACTTGTCCATCAAATCTTTAATCACCTCATCAAAGTAATGTACTTCTAGGGATTTCATTTGATAGGGGGCTGTTTCGTTGATGAAGTGATCTGAGGATGATAGTCCACAGACTTGTAAGTAGCTTTGTAATACCTGTTGAGATATAGAAGTATCTTCTGGAACTGAGGAATTGATAAGGATGGTGAGTTGAAGCTGAGATGCTAGGAAACAATAATGTATAGTGTCTGCCATTGTGTAGATGCCAAGTCCTCCATGCTTGATTGGTAAGGTTGCAATGCGTTGTTGTAGTGGACCTAATGATAGACACAATTTTGTGTTTAAATTGTTCTCATATCTCTATTTTGTTAGTACTCAATTTGGTATTTATTGTGTTATTTTATGTGTTTGTAGGAACCCCACTTTTCGATTAGGGGCACCCTCTTTTTTGGTTCAAATCTGAAGTTGGCGGGAAACCAATTTGTCAGGTATGAGTGTTACTGAGGTGTTTCAAAAACGATTTTTGGGGGATTTTAAAGAGTTTAACCTTATCAACATGAAGCAACAATCATTAGAGTATGAAACACGTAAATTAGAAGAGTTTAAAGCCGTGAAACAAGATGGAAAATCCATGTTTTTGTCGGAAAAGAGTATCCTTCTCTGACTCGGATTTACATGAATTTGAATTTGTTTTGGATTGATTTTTGGATCCTTATCGATTAAGGATGAGTTGTTAAGGTTTGTGGAACCTATAAATAGCAAAGAGGAGAAAGAAAAATCAAAAAGGGAGGCTCGGAAAAAAAAGGAGAAAAAAAAAGAAAGTTCTGCTGCTAGTGAAGAACAAGGATACGACGACGATTCCTTCAACCCATCTGCAACAAATATCTTCGTCTTTGCAATGTTTATTTTCATCTGCAACGGGTTCTTCAACCCATCAGCAACGTTTATGTTAGTTTTGCAACATTTATCTTCAAGTTCCATTGTAACAATTAATCTGTAACGCCTAGAAAACATTGCAGATTTCATGTTTTATTATTTTTAGCTTATTTTCTTCTTCTCAAGCACTTTGATCCATGTACCAATATTTTGAGGGTGTTTTGAGCATGATGAGCTAAACCCAACCACTGGAACAATGGAGGAAGCCATATTTCATGAATGAATGGTAACTATTTTTGATTCTTAATGACTTTTGCATTGATTTTTAATTGATTTATGATCTTTCTTAATTAGTTGTGATTTTGTTTGATGGTGAATGTTGGGACTTAAGAGCTTTTGATGCGCCATGCTTGTGATTTACAATTGATGTTTTAGAAATCTACTTTTGGCAAAGAAACAAAGTCAATAAAAGAGCTATAATTGTTAAAGAATCATTGTGGAAATCATTCAGAAGTGATTTTGGTGGAATCCTGAGTTCCAGTTCTTCCAAGTATTGTTAAATTCTTTTACTTATTTTCTAGTTTAATTCAGAATTAGGTCTAAAACGAATCTTCACAAGTCTCAGCGAACGAACTATTTTTACTACTTTTTTGAAACGATCAAGTTTTTGGTGCCGCTGACGGGGACTTGTTTTTAGTTTTTTTTTAGGTTAGTTAGTCTAATTAGATTTTTATTTTTATTTGTTATATTTTATGTTTTTGGGTATGTTTCTTTGTATTACAGGTTTTGGATCAAAAAGAAATTGGAGTCAAAGATTATATTGATTGATTAAAGACTTGGAGTCAAAGATAAATCGAAAAGAACGGAAAAAGAAGACATAATTATTTTTTTTAGAGTTTTATGTATTTTTATTTTTTAGAAAATTGTATTAGGAAATATTTTTTTATTTTTGTAATTTTTTTTTTTATTTTTGGACTTTGGACTTTATTATTTTTTGGACTTTTGGATATTTTTTTTTAAACTCTACGGAAGGGTAATTAAATATAAACTGCAACAGGGAAGGACGACAATTACGATATTGTTTCATCCCCTCAGGTTCATACACTGACATATGAGTCGGTGGCCTGAGTCGACTTCAACGTTTCATCGCCCGTTTGGAACGGGAGGTAAGACTCTAACCACCCACGAATCCCCTGTCACTGGGTTTTCTGTACTCCTTCGTGTGCATATATGTTGAGGACCTAAATGCGGATTTACTTTTCTAGTAAAGGGCAAGACTGGCCATACAAGATAAGGACTCGGATTTCATCACCGTTTCCTTCTTGCCTGCTTTAGGAACACGTTACCAAACACAAACCTAATATTAAAATTTTGACTAGAAAGAGACTGATAGGTAACGATCTTATAGGAAAGTCATTCAAAAGGACTGAATTGGTTACTCTATTAGCCTAACTCAAAGTTCAGGAAGATTATTTTTTAAGAAGATTCGGTTCGTCTTGTAACCCAAGGAAACGTTGCCAAAGAGACAGGGTTATCAAAGCTCCTTAGAGCTTATCCTGTTTCTATTCGACTTAATATAATTCGTATCGTTCTAAGAGTTTTGCTAAAACTGTAACTAGTTGCCTTTTGAAAGAATAAAAGCTGGTCTAGAAACAATCTAAGTGGAGCGATCATGATTTTTGCTTACTAGATTCAATAGGTTTGATTTGGTTGAGTCAGCCTTGCTTGTGATTGTTTAGAATTCCCTTCCAATTAGGATTTATTATTATTTTTAGTGTATGTCAAGACCGCTCAAAATCATCACTGAGCGAGCTTGGTAAAGAGACACTCTAGGTCGTTTGATTAGTGAACAACCTAGTAGTTCTATCCCTAGAACAAGGACCTTGAAGACTCTTCTTTTGAGGGCCCTGTTTTTGGAAACAATTATGAGAACTTGACACCGTGAGAAGAAGTTACTCCTAGTCCTTTGATAGCGCCATCAATGACAACTTTAGAAGCTTTGTTGAACCCGACTAGGACTTCTCGTCCACCATGTATCAAGTTAGCTAAAACTAAAGCAAACTATGAGTTAAAACCTGGGACCATACAGATGCTCCCAATCTTATTAGGAAAAGAAAATGAAAACCCCTATTTCCATGTTAGGGATTTTGAGGAAATATGTAATACCATCAGGATTAAGGACCTAGATGATGACGCATTGAAACTTAGATTGTTTCCTTTTCCACTAAGAGACAAAGCCAAATTTTGGCTATATAGTTTGACTTCTGAGTCCATTGAAACCTATGAACAACTTACATCCGCCTTTTTCCAGAAATTTTTCCCTAGGCACAAAACATCATCTAGTAGGCAGTAGATTTGCACATTTGCTCAACAAGAGGGAGAATCTTTATATAGATATTTGGAAAGGTTCAATGACTTATTATCACAATGTCCTCATCATGGTTTATAAAAAATAAGGCTAGTTCAGATCCTCTACGAGGGATTAAATTATTCGACAACAACCATGGTTGAATCATTAAGTACAGGTGGGTTTGAAAATAAAACTGTCAATGGTGCGGTGACATTTTTTTGAATGAAATCGCCGAAAAAACCCAGCAATGGGAAAATAGTATGGAGCCCCAGAAAACAATTCTTCTAAGTAGAGGAAATGTCAATAGGGTAGAAGGATCTTTTGAATCAGATGCCAAAATAGCTGCTATATCAAAAAGGTTAGAAGCTTTAGAACTTAGTCAATCTAGTTGTGGAATTGAGCCCAAGTCATTTTGGGAAAGGATAGACTGTTGAAGAGCACACCCATGCTCTTTATAATAACACTAGTTTGATAACCATCAGAAGTTTCACCCTTATTCATAAACCTAAAACCCTGGTTTGAGAAACCATCCTAACCTTTCTTGGTCTAAGGGCCAGAGTCAAGGTCAGTCTAGTAATTCTAAGGTTCCCCAGGTTTTGGATATACTAAGAATTCTTCAGGACCGGCACAATTTCATAATCCGATAGATAAGACGATCATGAGTTTAGCAGAGTCTCTCGCCTTATTAACTCAGGACACTAAATATTTTTGGCAGTCATTCAACCAAAGTTTACAAGAAAATCAAAAGATTGTTCATGATAACAGTCAGGTTATTTTCAATTTAGAAACCCAGGTTGGTCAAATCGCTGAGTTTTTAAGAGAAAGAAAAAAAGGTAAGTTTCCTAGTTAGATCCAACCCAATCCTAAAGGAGTTCTTGAAGTATCTTCTGGTGAGAAATTATCAAATCATGTGAATGAAATTAGAACTCTTATAAATGGTAAAGTGGTAGACAACAAGGTAACCATGCCTGATAGTGAACATACTGTAGTTCACCCTTCTGAGCCAGTAGCTGAAGAGACTGATGAAGTCTCTAAAGATCACGATGCAGTTCCTTATAAGCCAGATTTTGTGCCCAGAACCCCGTTCCCACAACTGTTAGCACCAACAAAGAAGGAATCCAACTTTAGCGACATATTGGAGGTTTTTAATCAAGTCACTACCAACCTTCTATTATTAGATGCAATTAGGCAGATTCCTACTTATGCCAAGTTCCTTAAGGATATGTGTACGCAAAAGCGAAAGATTAATATACAAAATAAAGCCTTTTTAGCTAGTCATGTGAGTTCAATTATCCAGAACAATACAACTCCTTAGTACAAAAACCCAGGGTCCCCAACCATTTCTTGCACAATATGTAACTACCGTATTGAGAAAGTGTTACTTGACTTAGAAGCCAGTGTGAACTTACTTCTGTACCATGTGTACCTCCAACTTGGACTTGGTGATTTGAAACCTACTCATAAAACTGCAGTTAGATGATAGGTCTGTGAAAATTCCTCGTGGTGTCATATAGGATGTTCTTATTGAGGTCGTTAAGTTTATTTATCCAGTGGATTTTGTTGTCCTTGATACCCAACCTGTCCCTGACCCAGAGAATCAGATACCTGTGATATTAGGTCGCCCTTTTTTAGCTACATCTAATGCGATCTTAACTGTCGAAATGGTATTATGAACTTATGTTTTAGTAATACGACTGTTAAGTTGAATATTTTTAATATTAGTAACTAACCACCTGAGCTAGATGACACGTGCATTGAAGAGGTGAACATGATATGAACATTAGTTTAGGAGTCATTACCAAACACTCTGTTAGAAGATCTATTAGAGAAATGCCTAGCCCACTTTGGGTTTGATGTTGACGATGATAATGTTATTAATGAGGTGAAGACTTTCTTAGATTTTGTACCTTTGATGGACACTTATAATATATGGAAAACTAAGTTTGAACTTCTACCAGTTTATAAGTCCACCTTATTTCCTTCTATATAGGAAGCTGAGTGTAGTTCTGACCTTAAGGACTCTAGAATCCAACCAATAGTTTTTAGTCCATCTAAGAGTAATGTCCACCCTAAGTTTGGGGGTACCGATGATTCTTGTGATTGTCAAGTATCCCTACTTAAATTACCTCACTTGGGGCTTGACATTTGCACCTCTACCATTTTTCAAGATCATCTTCAAACAAGATTCCCTGAGCCTATTGATGTCCAGAAAGAAGTTCAGTTGTTAGAAACCCATCCTATGGTCGATGTGGTTTACTTAGGCAATAATACCAAGATTGACTTTGTTTTCCCACCAAAATATTTTGTTCCATATGTGGGAACGTATGAATTTCAAATGTGTCAGTTATTAAGTTTTGAGACTAAGCCTAATTACTTTAGGAAATTAGAATCGACACATTTGTTTAAGAATGACCATTTTCATAGTAGTCAACTTTGTGGGTCAAATAAGATTGACTTTGAGGATCCATAATTATTCAGGTTATTATTATGTGCTTCTAAGTTTTTAGTTGAGTTACTTCAGACTCTACAACCTGATTCTCCGGATCCTGCCAATGAGGAAATCCAGCCTATGAAAATATTTTATCTAGACCCTTTTATAGAGCATGAACCTGAACCTCAAATAGATGTAGTTGTCTTAAACAAGAAACTAGATAGGGATAAGGTTGTACTTTGTTTGCTCACTTTCTGGGACTGCTGCAATTTTCTTTTATTTTGGATAATATTATTTTATTCAGATGATCCACAGTTGTTCCGGCTATTGCTATAGGATTTTATGAGGCGACTAATTCTTTTTTAGTTTGGATGGAGACTTTAAACTTAGCACTTCTTGGGAGGTAACACATGCTCATGCGACACGGTAATATCTTTCCTTAACTCATTTTCTTGAAGTGGTAACAGTTTCTCCTTGTTCATGTTTTTAATCATTCATCTTTAGAACAGTGAGGAAAATGTTAGATTTAAGTTTGGGGTAAGGGAGAAACTTTTAAGTTGAAATATGAAACTCCAAAGTCTAGAAACTTGTGAACAATTCAGGATGACACTAACCATTCTAGGTAGATGGAAACTTATTTGTTTTTCTATAGGAATTGGTGTGCCAAGCTAAATGTTCTATTCATAAAAGGACAGAGTTCAGGTGTTAGAAATAACATGATAGTTGTCACCATATGTCGGAGTCTATCTCGACCATATCACCTTCTGTTTTTAATTTTTTTAGTTTTGTGTTTCTCTAAGTGATTTGGTAGGGCACCAATATCGAATTGTTATCGCCGCCAGGATGGAATAGAGTGTTTGAGATTATTTAGACTTTGATTTCATGAAAAAAATAAAAAAATAAAATGGAGTATTGACACTTTGATAGCAATATGTGTGTGTTATCCTTGTCTCCGTCGCCTAAGCAAGCGTGGAACGCAGGATTCATGAGAATTATCTTGTAAGATGCTGATAAGGCGCATGCGCTTGGATTCAATTTGATCCAATCATGTTGTCAGTATATTTAATAATATAAATAATTGTTTTATTTTCAATAAATCGATCGCTGGGACCCTTGTATATACCAATTGAGTCGATATTGATATTAGTATTAAGACCAGTGGGAGTGTATCTCAATCCTTTAGGATTCATCCTGGCAATGACCTTCAGACAGATATGGGAAACACCGTTCGCCTTAGTCAACATGCGCAAACTTCATCATTTCCATATCCATCTTCTAAATATTTTCATGTGATTGAACTTTGATAGATTCTGAGTATCGTGGTTGAACGACTATCTAAGTAGAGCTTTGTTTTCTTATATGTGAATTTTAGTATGCAGAGTGTAAACTCGTTTACAACAATTGGAACTCATATAGGGTAATGATTCTCATAACCGAAGAATTTAGTATTCCAACTAAATAGCTTGTTTAGTGTAAACCCTCAATCGTTCACAGGTAGATAAGGTTTGGAGTAAAGGTTTTGTGGGTATACCTCTTGTAAACCATCACGAGACTAAAACTCGTCCGATAGGGACACCTATGGGTTTAAAGGCTTGTTGCACATGCTAAGCGCAATCGCGATGCCTGCAAAAGTGAGTTAGGATTGTTGTTTTATAGATTAGATTTGCTCGAGGACTAGCAAATAGTAAATTTGGGGGTATCTGATAGACACAATTTTGTGTCTAAATTGTTCTCAAATCTCTATTTTGTTAGTACTCAATTTGGTACTTATTGTGTTATTTTATGTGTTTGTAGGTATTTTTGGAAAATAAAAAATTTGTGGAAAAATTGGCTTAAAAAATTGATAAAGGCACCCAGAGTAAATTACTAAAGGCACCCACGAAATGTGATAAATGCACCCCACTTTTGGATTAGGGGCACCCTCCTTTTTGGTTCAAATTTGAAGTTGACGGGAAACCAATTTGTCACGTGTGAGAGTTACTGAGGTATTTCAAAAGCGATTTTTGTGGGGTTTTAAAGAGTTTAACCTTATCAACATGAAACAACAATCATTAGAGGATGAAACACCTAAATTACAAGAGTTTAAAGCCGTGAAACAAGATGGAAAATCCATGTTTTTGCCGGAAAAGAGTTTCCTTCTCTGACTCGGATTTACATGAATTTGACTTTGTTTCGGTTTGGTTTTTGGGTCCTTATTGATTGAGGATGAGTTGTTAGGGTTTGTGTAACCTATAAATAGCAAAGAGGAGGAAGAAAAATCAGGAGGGGCGGCTCGGAAAAAAACTGGAGAAAAAAAAAAAAGTTCTGCTGCTAGTGAAGAACAAGGATACATCGACGATTCCTTCAACCCATCTGCAACGAATATCTTGGTCTTTGCAACATTTGTCTTCAGCTGTAATGGTTTCTTCAACCAATCAACAATGTTTATCTTCTCTTTGCAACATTTATCTTCAAGTTCAATTGCAACAGTTAATCTGTAACGCCCAGAAAACGTTACAGATTTCCTGTTTTATTATTTTTAGTTTCTTTTCTTCTTCTCAAGCACTTTTGAGCCATGTACCAATCTTTTGAGGCTGTTTTGAGCATGATGAGCTAAACCCAACCACTGGAACAATGGAGGAAGTCATATTTCATGAATGAATGGTAACTAGTTTTGGTTCTTAATGACTTTTACATTGATTTTTAATTGATTTATGATTTTTCTTAATTAGTTGTGATTTTGTTTGATGGTGTATGCTGGAACTTAAGAGATTTTGATGCGCCATGCTTGTGATTTACAATTAATGTTTTAGAAATCTACTTTGGCAAAGAAACAGATTCAATAAAAGAGCTAAAATTGTCAAGAATCATTGTGGAAATCATTCAGAAGTGATTTTGGTGGAATCCTGAGTTCCAGTTCTTCCAAATATTGTTAAATTCTTTTACTTATTTTCTAGTTTAATTCAGAATTAGGTCTAAAAAATCTTCACAAGTCTCAGCGAACGAACTATTTTTACCACTTTTATGAAACGATCACCTAACCCTTCCCCATCAGCAGTTATAAAATGTCTTAAATATTGAAGTAGGTAGCTGTCAAATCGTTCTTGTGCTTGTCGAAGAGCTTGTGGGTGTGTTGTGCGCATAGTGAAGTATAGCTTGGAAACACCCACACAGTTACACAATAAAAGTAATTCACTTTGAGGGTCATATAGCTTTTCAACTGATGTTATAAAGTTGTTAGTCTTCTCTAACCTTCTTAATACCATATCACTGCAAAAATTCATATCCAAACTCACATCCCCCTCCAAGAAGTTTAACACCAAATGCAGGCCTACTAACGTCTTTACTTAAGATACCTTCAGCTAGGCTTCTAGGATCAGTTGACGACAAAAATACCTCAGTTTTGCTGATGTTAAGATGAAAACCCCTCTGCTGACTATCACTTTGTATAATTTGAAGAGTCTTGGACACTTCCAAAGTGTCACCCACTACAGTACCATTAACCAAATACTATGTATATAAGTCAAGGGAGCACAAAGATAAAATCTTCTTAACTAGGGGATGTAGAGCCATGGAAAAAAGAAGAGGTCCAAGGGGATCTTTATACCTTGAGTAGAGAATAAGATGGAGTTGTTGTAGTAGAGTCTTGCAGGTGTGGAGTAGCATAACTCTACCCATTTAGAAATAACAGGGCATTTTGATCTCACCTCACTAATAATGGTAAATCTATTGACAAGGTTGAAGGAATTAGAGAATTCAACTAGAAGCATAGACATGTCCTGCTGATGGTTCTTGATCTCCATGACTTTGTTAAAAGAGTGCATAATGCTTTCACCACCACATGGCATTCCTACCCCAAATTGATGATCTCCAAGATATCCTACCATATCTTTGACAACTGAAGATGCTACAAGTTTTGAGACTAATCGCCTCCAACTAGTGCCCACAACAATGGGCCTAATACCCTCACCAGGCTTTAATAGGGGAGTTAGAGGTGCACTGGATATAGACTCCCCTAAGATTGTGGGGTATTATCCATCTATCCATAGTTTAACCTAGGAAGAGATTGATATAAGGAGGTATTCGACTAGAACAACAGCAGGTCCACCCATGGGGTCTAGAAGATGTTGAGCACGTAGGCCATCCCTTCCACAGGATGTTCCCTTAGGGAAAGTCTTTAATGTATTAAGCACAACTGAGTTGTTAACTGAAATAGCAGTAGATGTAAAGTGATCAATAGGTATAGTTGGTGGTTGAGCATATGGGTGCTTCAGTTTCAAACCAGATAGGGTAGCTTCAGTTGAAGGGGCTATATGATAGGTGCAGTATTTGGATACTCTAATGCATTGATTTCTTGTTAGATTTCATCTAATTATGCTTTGATTTTGTTTGTTTATGAGTTTATTAGGAGTTTTGAAGTGTATTCAACCAAAGAAGAAGAAAGGAGTTCATTACGACACGAAATGAACAAGGAAGTTAAGTTCTTCCAATGGAGAAGGGCCAAAGACCAAATTCAAATCATTCAAATTCAGGAGTTATTAGTACCATTTTAAATATAACGAGAAGATGAAGCCAACGCAAAAAGAATGAGGTCATTTGGAGTTCGTATGAGGAAGTTATGAACAAAATAGCCGAAAGAAAATAATGAAACACTCAGCATCACAATCGGGAGTTTACGAAGGAAAATAACCTACCGACTATAAGCGATTTCGGGTACATGAAAACTTCGTTTTTGAGCTCCAACAATCGGTAGTTTACACGGAAAGCGAGCCTACCGATTATAGCACATTTTGGGTATAGAAAAGTTATATTTTGAGCCCCTACAATCGGTAGTTAAGAGGGGGTCTTGCCTACCGATTATGACTCGACGAGAGGCACTTCTAAGACACGTTTTTGACTTCCAAATCAAGGTATCATGGTCCCATTAGGACTCTAACACCTAGATATGAGGAAGACTATATAAGAGACCTCCATAACCCTAGAAAGACATCTTTTAGAGCTTGGACACTTTTGGAGACTTGAAAACACAAGGAGAACAAGAAGCTAGGGCTTGGAGTTGCGATTGATCATCACGATTTCTAGGGTTTGCTTTACTTGTTTTCTTAATTATTTTCCATGGATTTTGAGAAATACATGATGAAATAAACCTTTCTTATTGGTTAGAGGTGTAGTCCTAAGTTGGAAAACACGTTTATTAATTGAAGTATTCATTCTCATATGTTCATAATCTCTTCAATATCGATTATGTTCTACCGTTTATAACGCCTTGTATGATGGATTGCTTGTTTGTTTAAGTCGTGAATTAGATGATCATGCATTGATATTATAACTAAACTAGAGTTTGAGATCCGGAATTGTCGAAAGATCCTTGTTACAAGTAGTATAACATAGTTGTTAATAACGGGATGTTACCATGCAATTATGTGTAGAAGCGTGACCTAGGTTAAATCCGAGTGGCTCTTGCGCCGAATTGCTTAGAATAACCTCAACTCACAAAGACCATTGCTTTCATTGGGTTAAACTTGAGTGGATCTTGCGCCAAGTTATTCGTTGAAAAGGATTCAAAGAGTGGCTCTTGCGCCTTTGATGATAATAGGAGTTTTGCCGGAGTAAGCCTGCAATAGGATGCTTTAGGGTTATTGATATTGAGAGTGCATGAATGTTGAGTATGATTTGGTTGATAACATGTTGGAAGATGGAATATGAACTCTCTAACCAATGTTCTTTATCTCTGATATTCCTGTTAATCTATTTTTTTTAGTATAATTTAGTTATAATCACAACCAAAACCCCCCTGTTTACATAAGTAATCGAAAATAATTAACAATCACCTGTCTTTCTATGGGAACGAACTTGTTCTTATTACTATACTCTAATCTATATTAGTGAAGTAAGAACTTGAATTAATTTTGCTTGGCTGACAACCGACCACTATACCATTAGAATATATGACACGAATAGCAACAATATATTGACTGTGATACAACTTCTTTCTACATGCCTGCAAATTAGCATCCTCTTGTTTTTTCTTCTTATGATTTCTGTCAGCATGGTTTGTGGGATTTGCTAATGTCTTATGTGCCAATGCTAAGCCCCCATTTTGTACTTTCCACTGAAGGAGAGCCTGATTGATAGAAGCAATCTGCAACTTCTTTCTAGTTCCAGATCTTGCTTTTAAAGAGCAATTAGGGACATACAATCTAACAGAACATATTGGTAAGATGGGTAATTGAATCCATGCAGAAATCTCTTTAAGATTTTGGATATTAGTAAAAAGTAAATTATAAGAAACTGGTTGGGAGTCTGCTAATAAGTTGTGTGCTAATTCCCTTTTGAATAACAATGCATATCCTATAAAAAAAAACTAACAACTTTGTCATTCATGTCATGGCTTGAAAAATACTTTTCTAATCTCTTCAAAAATATCACAACAACATTACTAAGTTCACCCAGAGTAGTGAAAGAAAAAATACCAAAACCATATCCATGAGCTAAGAATTCATCCAAGTATTTATTGCGTTTGCGTGTGATGGCCTTAGAGATAGCTTGTCCCGTTGTAAAGGCATTACAACCGGTCAAAGGCGAAACACTAGTGACAGAAACACATGTCTTGTCCATTTTCTCAGTTGTACACAAGAATGTCCGCAGGTATTAAGGTATTGTCAGTGTCCGACAAGAAGCCCAATGCAAATTCTTTACGGGTTGCTACACCAGATTTGGAACAGATATCTGCAAGTACATCACGAACAAGGTCGTGCCAGAACTTGAGACCTATATCGTTGGCATAGTTTAACGCATGGTCCCCAAAGGTATCCATCATTTTCTTGCAGCTAGGATAAGTGTTGTTGGCTTCAAATAATGGGATGCCAAGCCAGCAAGCATCATGAGGAACCATCCAAGGAAGCGAAGCGGATATGGGATGAGTACGTAGCAATGGAGGAAAGTTAACATTACATTCCATGTCAAATTCTGCAGTATTGCGCGATCGGTGATTCGAATCTGGGATAAATTTTTTTTATTATTATTATTATTTTATCTTTTTTATAAAATTTTTTTTTATTAAAAATATAAAATTGTTTACAAGGAGTAGGTTGGGAGTTTAGCAACAACCTATGCCCCGACATCTTTGTGAATAGCAATCCATGTTCTATGGAAAAGAAAGTTACCAACATTGTCGTTGCCATTTTTGTTATTGAAAAAAATTCTTTAATCTCTTCAAAAAAGCCACTGTATCTTCACCAAGATCACCCAATTTAGAGAATGCTAAGATGCCAAACCCATAATCATAAGTTTCACATTTGTCCAAGTATTTCTTGCGCTTTCGCGTGACTGCACTTGAAATAGCTTTTCATGGTGTGAAATTGTAGATACCTCTCCCAGTGAAAGTTGACACACCGGTGACATCAAAACACATATCTTGACCATTTTCCCAATTGTAAACAAGGATTTCTACAGGTTTTAAAGTGTTGTCATTGTCGGGAAGGAAACCAAAGGCTACTTTTTTTGAACATGCACACCAACTTTGATACAAATATAAGCAAAGACATCTCTAACTAGGTCGTGTTGAAATTTGGGTCTGACATCGCTAGCACAATGCAAAGAGTGGTTCCCAAAAACATCCACCTCTTTATTGCAACATGGGCAAAAGTCACCTTCAGCAAAAAGAGGAACGTATACGGTAGCAAAGAATTGCGTTAAATTATCACGGCCTAATACATTGATTAAGTCCACTGATGGGTATGGTCAAGAGATAATCATTTGCATGCTTAATCTTATTACATTGCCAAAGGATTGTATCACGAAAAGATAAACCTCTTTAAAACCTCAAAATATTGTGCTGCCATAGAACGCATGGGATGTGGGGCAGCATCGTCAAGGATGAAATTGGAAGAGGGGATGTTACACACCTATAAGTAGTTAAAAAGCGGAAAATGGACCTAGTGGCTGGTACCCTGAATAAAATTTTTACGTAAAAATATGAGCTTGCAAAGATTGTGTCTGAACTTGTGAAGCTAAGAAGTCGCAAGGACTGGTATCTTGCGTAGTTTTTTCTGGGGAAAAACAAATCAAAGGGTAATTTAGGAAAAAGTAGGGTGAGCAGGTGATAATTTGTCTATCCTTAAACACTTGTACTGTTGAAGTACTTTGTTTAGATTCGAGAGATCAATCTGTGCAATCTTGGCCTAAACGAAGCAATGATCGCTCCAGTCTTGCTTCAATCACAAATGAGAAGGAGAAGGGTTGGTCTTAGGGAGGGAAGCGAGAGAAGGCTTGAGGTAAGGTATGAGACTTTGTAGGATATAATTGGTGCGAATAAATATGAACAATTCGTTGTGCGAGAAGGTTGAATGATCGAGTTGTTCGACTTGAATTGTTTTGTTCAATAGATTGAGAAATCTATTTTATAGTCATAGCTATTGTAACTGTTCATATGACCTCTTCTCTGGAATAAACTATCGATGGTTGAGTAGTGGTGAAGTGGATAATGTGGATAAAGTGTTGACAAATGCTCCCCACTTCGATTAAGGTTGAATGAACGGTTGCTCAATGCACCACTCCCTTACTATTGCTATTTGAACTTTCCAGAGTTTTTCTCTTTAGTGGGTGCACTGCTACACCACATGTTATAGACCGCTATACCAATACCCTAATAACCGCCCCTCCCCCCCCAATTTGTGACATTTGATGTCTCGTGTAATTTTTTTAGTATTAAATACTACTAATAATATTAAGTCAAATGAGACTTGTTTTGTCTTTTGACTTGAAAACTTGCCTAACTTGACTAGGTTGATGAGTCTTGACAGACTAAAATAAAGTAAAATATTTAGTTATTTTATTTATGAGGAACAATATGTTCAACTAGGTCAATTTACATTGACATGCTTATTTTGTAGAAATAAGTGTATGCAGCTGAGCATGAGAAAATGTATGTGAAGCCATAAAATTTATGAGTGTGAGGCCACATATGAAAAATATGTGAGTAACAGACCATACACGTGAATGAGGTCTAGTATGGCCTTTGATAGGAAAATTAGAGTTTTGAAGCTTATACATGTGAAGCAGACCCAAATACGCAAGCATTAGATGCTAACGTCAAAGTGAGTAGATTAGGACCTGAGCGTAATTAGTTATTTGCTAAGGTTCATTAGCGTTTTGGATTTTTTTTTTTTTTTTTTTTTTTGATTTAGACTAAGCCTCCTTAGTTGAAGGGAGTGTAGAGTAAGACGTCCTAGCATTTGCTTGTTGTACTAAGACGCATGAATTTTTCCCTGGGAACAAAGACACACGAGTTTTCCTATGTAAACTAAGACCCACAAGTTAAGGGAAAAGGATTCATGACGCCTAGTTTGGACGAGAGCACAAGACGCATGCGTTTAACCTTTGAACTAAGAAACACAAGTTTGGACAAAAGAGTAAAGATGCTTAGTTTTGGTCGAAGAGGCAAGACATACACGTTTTACCTATTTTCACTAAGGCGCACAAGTTGAGGGAAAAAAGGGTATGATCTTTGAACAAAGACACACGAGATTTTGTCCTAGAACAAAGACGCGCGAGTTTAATTATTTGTAACTAAGGCGCACAAGTTGAGGGAAAAAGAATAAAATTCCTTAGCTTGGTTCTTTGAGACGAAGATGCATGAATTTGGTCTTTCAACAAAGACACACCAGTTTTTCTCTTGGACTAAGACGACGAGTTTAACTATTTGAATTAAGGCTCATTAGTTGATGGAAAAAAGGTAAAAACATCTCAATTTGGTCTCACAGAAAAATACGCATGAGATTTGCTTTTCGAACTAAGGAACACACGTTTAGTCTTTAGAACTAAGGCACACAAGTATCGGACAAAAGAGTTAAAATGCCTTAGTTTGGTCTTTTGAGACAAAGACACACATAGTCTATAGAAAAACTAAGACGCGCGAGTTTTGTCCTTGAGACAAAGGCGCACTTGTTTAGTCTTTAAGACTAAAACGCACATGATTAGTCTTTAGAAAATGACGCACATGGTTGATGCTATGAATTAAGGCACACAAGTATTGTTCTATAACCTTTTATAACTCTTTTAACTCCAGCGTCTCCTTTTCAAATTAGGGTTTGATAGTGTTCTTTGATCGTTTGAGACGCTTATAAGCGTTGTAAACTTATTTTTAAGTGTTTCGACACCCATTCACATTAATTGTCTCTTTAAGCAAGGATTAATGTGACTGGGGATGAGTTTAGCTAGTATAAGCTATGAAATTGTGTCTAGCACAACTGCGGTACTTTAATCGAATAAATTCATATGTAATCTTATGTATAAAGCTATACAAGTATTTTAGTGGGTTAATTAATATTGCTCAGTTGAGCGTGAATATCGACATATGGTAATTTTTGGGAATTCAACTGTGGAATATAACACCAAATAATACTCAAATTGTTATATACTAGTGGGCAATCCATCTAGGAGTGTGAGATTTCATGCAAAGATCATAAAACATCTGGGAACGTTGTAGTAAGCACCAGTGTCGTTCAGATGATTTTATACAGTAATGAATGTTGATTCAACTAATTAATTTTGATTGTATATGTAGTTGACCACATATATCGAGAGAAGACATGGATAAGCACCTGAGAGAGGGCAGGGATAAACACCTTCCTAAAATATCCTTTTCGGAATTTTAAGATTTGATGTTTTCTCGTACTCGAGTCTTGAGATGTATTTTACTATTTTATCCTTGTCGAAAATCCACCATCTACAATAGTATATATGCCTGGGCCGCTATCTTTAATTGGCAATGAGGCTATTCGTTGTTGAAGTGGTCCAAAGCCTAGCCTATCACTTGTGACTAAATGTCTCAAGTATTGGAAGAGAAAACTATTGAATAGTGTCTGAGCTTGCTGAAGAGCCTGGGGATTTGTTGTGCGCATTGTAAATTACAGTCAAGAGACAACAATGCAGCTTTGCAAAAGCAACAACTCATACTGTGGGTCTTTGAGTGCACTGCTTGCATGCATAAGCTGGATAGTTTTGTTGACATGAGCAACAACCATGTCACTTGGAACTGATTGTCTAAACTGATGAAGCCACCAAGTAGCTTTACACCACCTGTTGTTCTTCCAATATTAGTAGGAAACAAAAAACTTAAATTTTTTATTTTATTATTTAAATTTTTGTCTTTTCAATATTTATTTAATATTAAAAAAACTTCTTCTTTTTTTTATATTTTTTCATTTTTATTAAAAATCATTATATTTATTTTAATATACTCTTTTAATATATTTTTTTTTTTTTTTTTTTTTTTACAATTAGGTTTTGAAATTAAAATTTCATACTTTATTTTCATACCAAACACTAAACATTGAACTACATGTCTTATGCATGACACTACAGCTACGCGTAATTGGCAATGTTCTGCATTGCTTATATTGAAATGCCAGACAGACCCTAAGTGCCCGTCCTATGGAAAGTACTTCAAAGTGAAGTTGATGCAAAAAGGGCCTCATTTGTTTCCCACTACATGAGTAGAGAAGGCATACTTTCGCCAAAACTTATCTGCTCACTTTTATACGAAGAAGTTCCAAAACTTATTTGCACACTTTTGACTATTTGTTATGAAATAGTTTTTTTACCTGACTAATTAACTGAAACACTAAAACTATAATATAAATAAAAAATCATTTCTATTTTCATTACTTTCCAAATCTATTAAAAACTATAAAACAAAAAATAATTTTATATTTTCATATAAACTTTCTAAATTCTAAAAACCCTAAACTAACTTTTTCTATATCTACTTGGATCTCCCATCCCATTCGCTCTATAAAGTAAATTTTTGTAAATTCATTCTTTTAATAACATTTTTCATTGATTTGTAAGTTTAAATGTTTTTTTTTGTGAATCAAAATTCTGAAAACTAACCAGTATCGGTCGATGTGAATCTATCGTGTTCAGCAATTCTAGTTATGTTCTATATGGACATAAAGAATATACAGAAAAATCGGTGGATAAACACATGCTTATCTAACGATTTTTGTTGATATATTTCATTAACAAATAACATATCCAAAATCAGTGAATACGACAAATCGATTCTAATGTTTTTGTCCTTTTTAGTGTTCTCAGATAAGAATCGGTGGATAAGACATATATTTATCCATCGATTCTGGTTACGCTCATTTTTTTGAGTTTTCTCAGTAGGTAGGAATCAGTGGATAAATATGTGTCTTATACACCGATTTTTACTTACTAATTTTTCGTTGCCTTTTATGGTTAAAATCGGTGGACAAATACTATCTTATCCACCGATTATGTTGTGTTAATTTTTGGATTTCCTGATGAATAATCTTTGTTATTGATTTTTTCTTTTAGTCTTTAGTCATGCTTATGTTTTTTATTGAATTTATTTTTTTATATATCCAATATGGACAGCCACAAGAAAGGCGATTATGGACGTATCCGTCAATGCGTCATTGACAGACAACTATAACAGAAGGTTAACCACATGCTCTATAAATTTTGTTTTGATGTGGAAACCAAATTGGACGATGTTTTGGTGCTCCTAGATCATCTAGAAATGGACGAGCTTGATGAAGTTATTCAAGTAAAAACCAGAAAAAAAGATGACATTGCATTGTGGAGAGAGCATGATCCAATCTTTAAAAAGATGGAAACTGAAGAGGATGATGCTGATATCTAAGTTATGAAAATGGTTTTAATCTTTTAACTATAACAGAACTAAGACTAATTATCTCACTTTGGTTTGGGTTGTAATTATTTGAAGATTTATTTTGTTTTATGCTTGAATTAACTTAGGGTTTATTACGTTATATGATTGGTTTAAAGTCCGCCTTTTTACATGAAGACTTGTTTGTTTTAAAGACTGTCTCAACCTTTTTTTTCAAAAAATTTAATTGTGCAATCGGAAGGTATGGACATACCTATCCAGCGATTGTTAGTATTTTCAACTACCCATTTTTTTCGTTCCCTTTTATGGTCATAATCGGCCTTCTTATACGTGCATATGTGCCATTGCTGGTAACATTTTCATATTTTTCAATAGTAAGTTAGAATTGGTGGATACAACACATACATATCTACTGATTCTAACTTACTCTTTTTTATTCTCCCTTATATGGACACAATCGACCGTCGTGGTCATACACATATTTTTACACTTGTGTGTTATCAAAGTCCCAGAATCGGCAGATATGGACTCCAATAAGCTCCAATTCTATTTTTCATTTAATAAAACAATTCTAACAAAGTTCAATGAAACCAAAATGCGAATTCCGTTCACTTATTAAGAGCGGTTCAATTTGCAACGTACAATATAAGAAAGCGACAAATCATATATATATCTGATAGTTCATTTGCTAATAAAATTCAAATACTTAACTAAACACGATTGTACCCTTCATTTGATCAGGCTCGACCAATTCATCCCAACGTTTTGTATTGGACTCGTATTTTTTCAGCCATTTCTTAGAGATGTTGTTGGTGAACCCTGAAAATTAAGTGAACCTACATAGTAGAAGTAGTGGATAATCTTCTTGTAGCCTAAAATATATAAAATGTATGTTGCTAATATTGACTATAACAATTCTTTGATCCTTAAGCTATTCACCACACTTTGTTCTCTTTGGTGCGAATGTAAGAAATGCACCCTGAGCAAAATAATGAATAATGAAATTCCACGTATCTGCCAAGAGATGGCTATATCGAGGCATGGTCATCCATTATTTATTGGTAATTGGTTCATCCTCTTATGGCCCTTGTACACGAGCGACCGATTCATCGAATTCCACTTCTTTATCTTTCATTGTTCATTCCATCATCATCGAAATGTAAAATTCCTTGTCTTATCGTAGGCGTAAGGCCACCATCTTTCAAATATTCTGGCATTAGGTTAGGTTCTTCTCATCCACCAAAGTTAAATTGCTTATTTGTTCCGATGCAATAATATGTATAGACAAAATATTAAAGGGAATTTCATATAATACTCATGGAATATCGTAAAACATGTTCGATTGGGTCTACCTTATTTATCCCTGGGTGTTACTTGATCACCAATTACGGTTCTTTAAGTCACCATTCCCATTTGGTTTTCCTTGTAGACTCATGGGGTACTTTCCTTTTACATCTACTATATTAGTTTCCTTGAATCACTAGTGGGAAAACCATGAACCATTTTTCCTTGTTTCTCGTTTTAGCCGTATCTTGGCAAATCTTGGTGTAAGGCCGCGAAGTGTGCTTATGCGAAGTGTTATGCTGATCCATTATCTTATAAGTTCGAAGGGGGTAAACTTGATCATAGGTTGGATGAATCTGAGGATACTTTTATTCGTGTGTCTGAACTGTATACGGTGGCTCGCTTGCGTTGGATGCGGATGGTTAAATCATCCGATGTTTATCGTTCTTCCCTTCAAAGTATTTCTCGTTCTTTTACGTTATATTGTATGTGCTTTCTATTTTATCACGTTCTTTATGTTTCCATGTGGCAAAGCCATGCTATAAGTAATTTCATAAATTTTATGAATAAACGTTCATTTTACGTATCCTATTTATTGTTGTTAGATGTTTTCTTCGTCCATTATTCCAGAATGTGGACTTCCTGTTACGTCCCTATATTGTCAGATCCCGGGCATTCATAACAATAAATGGATTTCGTACCAGGATTTAGTGGTTGATCGACAAAGGAAAAATTTATAAAATTTCCTTTACCCAGCAGTAGAAACATAAAAATATTAAAATTTATATATTTCTAGCCCGGTGTCAAAAATATAAAATTTATATTTTTATTACATATTCTGCAAGAAAATTGAGAATATAAACTCTATTAATACCTACATGTACTCCATATACTGATTTTGTGTCCTCCCTAATATATATATATATATAATATTAGAGTCTCACTCGGCTGAACTTTCAATATTTCGTTTATATATACGTGTATATATACTATCTGTGTTGTATGACTCAGTACCTATTTTTGTATTAAATACTCATTTTATTGAGACCTCATTATACTACTGGTGTTTGTTACAACACGTCCCAGAGGTTCTCTGAGTATACAAAATATACATTCAGAACTCGCTATTATGTTATTTCCATTCCTTTACCCTGTTTTCGAATGAATATAATGCTCATAGATAGATTGCCTACTAGTATATAGTAACTTACAATTTATTCTAGTGCTATATTCCAAAGCAAATTTTTTAGAAATTATCATATATTTTTTAAAATAAATTGATAAATTGATCTATAGTTTTTTCCGGCTGAATTCTACAAATCTACTGTGAATACTTGTCTTTTCAAACATATGATCTGATTCCAGATGGTGCCAAGAAAATAATACTGGTCTGCATCACAAAAAAAGGTCATAAGACCATGCCAGAAAATGTACTGACAAAAAAAGAGAGACCGACACCGGCGCCGGTCAACCCCTTAATTATTTTTTTAGATTTTTTTATCTATTTCAATTTTTGTAGGCCCGTTTTTCTACCTAGGCCTCTCTACGTAATTCTATTTCTTGCTAATTTTACTTAGGCTTTTCTACCTAAGACCTAGGTCCTTCTACCTATTTTACTAATGTAATTCTACCTAAGTCTTTCTACCTTAGTATTTCTACCAAGGCCCATCTAGGACCTTCTACTTTAGTCTCTCTACCTTACTGCTCAAACTACTTTTACCATAGGTTGATCGAAACTAAATATTTTATAAGTTTTATTGACACTATAACTAGCAGCAGGCGTTACATCCTTGTTACGCTGCGAACAAAAATCCTTGCCACAACCGCTTCACTAAAATTTCGACTAGCACCGGAGCATCATAAGTCCAATACTTGGCACAGTCGCCTAGCAGGTTCAACATGTTACTACAATTGAGTACGTCTTTATAAATATCACATTAAAAAATAGTAGCGAGCCACAATTTGCTTCAACAACGACAATTCATACTTGGAGGCGAATTATGTAATTGACCGTCAAACGAAAAGAGAAACCGAACTTCTTAACCCCAAAATAAGTTGGATGTTAAACAGAGACGATGATTTAAATTTGCCACATGTTGGGTTAGATTGATGTCTGGGACGTTATTTAGCTGACATCCAAGTATACATGCCAGCCTAATCTGTCATCCCAGTCATAATAGTCAACCGTCAGTCAATGGTCAAAGTCAACTATTGGTCAATGGTCAAAGTCAACATCAAGTAGTCAAGTTCTAGTTCGTTTGGATCATTCTGCCCAACTGTTCGCCCGACCGGCCTGGTTCGGCGACCCATTTTGTCCGGCATATTTCATCGGTCCAGTTTGTCCGGCCTGATTCACCCAACTCGATCTGTTGACTCAATTCTCCCGGTCCGGTGTCCTACCAATATAGCCAGGCATGCTGCCAATGTTTCATCCATGCTTCTAGCTAGTCTTCCACCCATGTTGTCATCTATGCTGCCAGCCAATCTACTAGCGAGTCTTCCAACCATGCTGCCAACCAGATTGCCATCTCACTCTTCCCTGCATCCAGTCAGGTCAGTCTGCAAGCAAGTCTTGCATCAGAGATGATGATAGCCACAGTCAACATACAATCAACGATCAAAGTCAAAGTCAACCATTGTCGGTCAAAGTCAACCCCACCGGTCAAAGTATGCCAGACAGATCTAATGACTTATGTCAGTTTGGTCTGTTTTCTACCAGAATCCGTCAGGAAGGTTTTAGAAAATTTTGGATTGCTTGTTGACCAAGTCGTTACGAGAAATTTCTGGAACATTCTAGATGTCTTGCTAACCAAGTTACCATATATAAAGTTTATCTTAGGAATTAAGGTTTATCCTAGAAACTTAAATTGTATAAATACAGGGGATCTGAATCCTAAAAGGATACACGAAAATACACCGAGGCACCTGTGGGAGTAGACTGAGATACGCCCATAAATAGATCTCATCTATTCTAACCATGAGAAACACCATTAAATTCTGAAATCAATAAAATTTATCTTCCTACGGGGATTCGTTCGTGGATGTAGATATAATTCGCCGAACTATGTCAAAATTTTATCTCCTTTGTCTCACTTATTTTCTTTATTTTGTGTTTTATTTATATTTTACATCATTGTTATCAATCTGGATGTTTACAGTATTATTTATTTTTGTCCAAATAATACTATTAAAATATTAACTTTAAATACACTATCGTTTGAACTTCATAGAAAAATTAGCGTAAGTTTAAAAAAATAATGTGTAAATAAATTTATGCACAAATTCTCTCTTAAACAGTTTTGATTCGGTCCTAGAGCATCTTTTTCCCTAAATGAAAAAAAAAAAAACACACGAAGGATCCAAACCATTTTGCCATATGGAGTTCAAAGAGAAGGTGTTAGTGAGATGGTTACCAACACCCCAAATTATGAAAATACACCCCACTCATCAAAACAATAGAAACCCTAACCAACCTAATTTTATGGATAAAGAAGAGCATTCAGAATTTTACACTTACTCGTAAAGAAACTTTCCAAGGTTTTTACTTCTCTCCTTCTTCGTTTGGAATTAGGGTTTAAGGTTTCTCTCTTTAATCATCAATGGAGGACGTTATTGATGGAGTAACTAACCTCAACATCACCGATTCACACAAGAAGAATCGGATTCAAGTCTCTAATACTAAAAAACCCCTCTTCTTCTATGTTAATCTTGCCAAGGTACACCTAAATCCCTTCTCTATTGCGTGATTAAACTACTCACTGATTTTGTATTCGTTTGGCTTGGATCTTAGTGTAGAATCTGGGGATCAATTTCTGATCAATGTGTTATGGTGTTTTTTTTTTGGTCTAGGGTTAGGATTTCTTTTGTCGTGTGTTTTTCTTATAAATTTTCACGGTTCAAATGATTGGAATTCATGTATTAAGAGTATAATTATTCACTGCATGTATGTATTTACTTTTTTGCAGAGGTACATGCAACAACACAATGAAGTGGAGCTTTCTGCTCTTGGAATGGGTAATTAATTCTTTATCTTTGTTTATATGTGACATTTTAGTTATGTAATCTGATTGAACTTTTGTGGATTTTATCTTCGTTGACATATCTTAATACATGAGAAATGAAAAATTACCCTGCATATGTAAGTATTATGGACAATACTTGTAAATTGAATAAGCGGTATTAAAAATTTTAAGCCTTCAATTGGTTCTGAAGTATGATGATGACATTGCAATGAGTTCACTGGCATTGTTATAAGTCTAATTCATGGATTTTTTTTCCCTTTCAATATAGGTTCCATTTTTACCATTTGAAATGACATTATAGATATACTCTTAAAGCTATCTCCGACACCGAATGTTTAGCTGTAAGAAGCGTTATATATTCGATGCTTCCCATATTCTCTTTCTAAAGTCCTATTCCTAGCACCGACTTTTGATTTTTTTAACTAGAGTGAAGAAAATGCTTTCTATAGAATCTGAACTTCTTAACTGGCCCAAGTTACCTTGTTGAAGGTTGCGTCTTTCTGCTTCATATGACTGGACATGGCAGTTTCTTAGTTTTTTTGTTGCTTTATGTTTTCTACCTAATGGTAGGATCTTTTTGTTTTAAGTTTTTCCACATGTTTTGTTTCACCTTGGAGCTGGAAAATTCATCCTAACTGATTCACCAAATTTAACCTTCCTGTGTTATACTTAGTTATGGATATTACTGTTTCTTTCACAGTGAAGTCTCTAAAAGAAGTTTATGCAGCATTATGTGTAACTTCATATATGTTATAGAAGTAATGCACTTAGTGCAGCTGAACACTGCGCTCCTTAATAGTGTATAAGTTATTCATTTACCCAATGTATATGAAAGATTATATAAACCATGTAACGCAGTTACGGTCCTAGTTATATCACGCAGGTACACTCTTAGTTGCTTATCTTGATTGTCTTTCTTTATGTGAGTTTTTGAGAAGAGATCAATCAATAAGTTCTTTGTAGAAAAGAGATAGATAAGTGAACTACAAGTACATAAATGAAGGCTTAATAAGATACATCTTGCATCTATTAAATCTAGGGTATGAGAAGTCACTAATTATTGTAAGTTTTGTCTCTGTCAACATGAACATGATTTTTACGCTAGCATAACAGTAACTATGTTTTACAGGAATAAATTGTGTTGGTGAACAGTAAGTTACTTGTCTGAATACCTTGATGGCTACATCGATTGATGTCAATTAGCTGAAAACTGACCAAATTAGGTGTGTATATGTGGTTCAATTACAGACTTAGAGACCACATATATTTAGATTATAGGACTTGGAGGTTTTCCAGGACTTGAACCAAGATAGTGTATGATTATTAAATGGCAACTATAGTCTCACCTATTTATGTAAAAAGCATGAGTTCTTTCCCCCCGTGATATGACCTTTATAACCTCTGAATCTAGTTATTGTTCTTGATGATTTTTTTCTATTGATATATGGACGTCTATTGTGTGTTGTCTTAATGCGTGTATATATGAACACTGATCATTCTGACTAGTCACTTAGTGTTCCTGTGACACTTAATGTCAAGGTTAACTGCATAACCTCAATAGAACAAGCAGTTCATTTTTCTTACAGCTCATCCCCTTTTCTTGTGCATGTTTGGTTAAAGGAGGGGTACTGATGCAAGTTGTTCTATCAGCACCACAAAGCTTTTATATTGATTCTGGTTTGTATTATAAAAGCTATGCGACTTATTTGTATATTTTCTGGTGTATCTGCAGCAATTGCAACTGTTGTGACAATAGCGGAGATCCTTAAAAACAATGGACTTGCAGTTGAGAAGAGTAAGATTGTAGTCTTGTGTTTAGTTATGTTTAACCTATTTTCACTGTTAAGAAGATCTTCCTCGGGCTTAACCTTTTATGTGAACAATTGGAAATGCAGAGATCATGACATCCACTGTTGATATGAAAGATGAATCCAGAGGGCGTCCAGTCCAAAAGGCTAAGGTCTGTAAATTTGTTCTGCATATTAATATATAACAACTTGGGGAAAATGTGTTTATCATGTGCAACATGCATGTGGGCGGTGGTGGTTCGTGCAACTCTGCCACTTTAAGTTAAAACTGGAATTTTTTGTCATAGAAAGGAGGTTACTAGTCCTCATATCAAAAGAACAATCATTAATAACTCCTTCCTGTACTGTTTCTTTTGTTAAATGTTGCGTATCACTTATCAGGACTGCTCTCTACCCTTATTAATACTGAGTATATGTTTATTGGAGTCTAATAGTGTAATGATTTATCTAGAAAGAATGTTGTTCTGTTTGCAAATGTCATGGGAATATTGCACGTGCTGTTTTCTGCTTCTTCTTATGTTTTCTGCTTGATTGTAATCTTTCTTCTTTTCTGCCGAGTTTTTCTCACAACTTAATTCCCGAATTCCTCGCATGGAATTTATACTAAACTCGACCTGTTTTTGTGGTAGATTGAGATATTGCTGGGCAAGACAAAAAACTTTGATGAGTTAATGGACGCTGCAGCTGCGGAGAGAGAAGCAGCTGGGAATGGTGAAGAGCAGAGTTGAAGTTAGAGACTTAACCGGTGTGATCATATCTGGGTTTTTCAGTTTGTGAGGTGCCTGGTGGTAGATTATAGTATCTTCAAGTCTATTGTAGAAACAAAACACTTCCGGTTTTTTTATCCTTAGCATCCCAATTCGTTGTTGAAAATTTGTTTCGTTTTTTGAAAGGGTAAAAATTTGTTTCTTCTCCTTGTTGTTCCCACTGATCGTCGACTCCCATTACTACCATTAATCTTGGCATAGATTTGAAGATTTACAGAGTATTTTCTAAATGAGGACACGATTCTCTATATCTATCAACAGTGCATGTTCCAATTTGAATGTAGGAATGCGACACTAAACAACCACATTATGTTTGTTTCTTCTTTTCGTTCATGAAAGTTGTTTCCGGGAAATCCTAAACACACCTAGTCAAGACTAAGACCATAGTAAATCATTAACCAGACTAATTCTAGGACATGCACTAGGAGCACGCACCTGGACTCTCCGGTTGAACGTGATTCAAATTGGCTGGTTGACTCTCCGGTTGAACATGATTCAAATTGGCTGGTTGCTTCGGATAACATGTCGCCTAATCATTAGCTCTACCTTTTGTTTGTTTGCCAATTGTCTCGGTTATAACGTGCGGACGACTTGGGTTATAGAAAGAAAAAGAAGTTGGGTTATCGGAAGAAAAAGAAAGATTAAATTGGACTCATTTGAGGGTCATCTAAGAATCTAACTAGCTGTATTAAGTCGACATTTCTACCGTCGTGAGGTGTGATTGATGGTGATTAATAGATAGATAATTTTCATTTGTTGGGTGTCGATCCTTTTTCTTAGTTTAGCATTAGCGAGTTGAGACCTATCAAATCTTAAACTTGAGTTTCTTAAACATTCAAGGTTTGGGTACCCAAGAACCATATCGTTTCTTAGAGCAACCACAGTCATATGACTATACCAAACGATTAGAGAGTAATTCTTTGGTCCGTCTAAAACGCAACGGTGCAGGAGTAAAATTTGATCGGACGATTGTCTAAGCTAGCGCCTGGAGTTGGGCGCACGGCTAGGTATACGTCTGTTGAAACGGGCGTACGCCTATGAATACGCTTGGGTGAGGCGGACATTTGGTGAACGCTCGATGGGAGGTGTAACCCAAAAGAACGCCTGATGATAGACGCACCCCTAGATACACGCCCCAGAAACATGCGTTCTCTTAGCCGAACGCCTGATGGGGCGGAATCACAGTCAAACGCCCGTCATTTTTCTACACGTGCAGCTGGTACGTGTTTCAGCTAAGACAGGCGCACGCTTAAACATCCGCTTAAAGCATCAAGCGCTTTCCTAGCCGAACGTGCGTCTCACCAGACGAAGAGCTGGATAAACGCCTGATGAGTAATTTGAAATGTTATATTAATTTAGGTCTAATGGTAAATGAATGGATGCATTTCAAATGGTAAATGGTAAATGAATGGTAAATTATGAACGCCATTGGTAAATTAACGCACAAGGGAAATGAACATACATAGGGCGTGTGCCTACTTAAACGCACAATGGTAAATTAACATACATTGTAAAACATACATTGTTTACAATTGAAAATTGAAAATTGGAAAACATACATTATATCTTAGTAAGCGTTAATCTAGGCACACGCTTGACTAGGCGTTGTTACCTTTGAAGATGGTGAGTTGTTTCCCTTGTTCTTCACCAAGTGTTAATCTAGGCGCACGCCCCATACACAGGCGCAGTCTTACGTGCACGTTCACTACAGACGTTAATCCAGCCGAACGTCCAATACAGGCGTTATTTCAGCCTAACGCTTAATTTCAGACGTGCGTCTGGCGTTACGCCTGATGGGGCGTCCTTTTGGATGAACGTCTGAAGGGGCGGAGTTTTGGTTCACGCCCGTCTGATGAGACGCACGTCTAGATAAACGCCTGTCACCATATGGAGAGTCAACGTAACGCTTGGCAAGGGGCATAAATCTAGGTTAACGCTCCACTATATTCGGGTTTGGTCCAGTTCTGGGATCATTTTTGATCCCGAACAATAAAAATTTCGGACCATAGCTCATTTATGTTTACCCCATTACATTTGGTTTTGGACGGATCAAAAATCAAATTTAGATTTGATCTGTTTTTTAGTCCCATGACTGTGGTTGCTCTAAACTATTTACCTCGCTATTATCGGAAAACAGTAATTTAATATGTTGACTTTTGGTTCAACTACTTTTTAAAAGTTGACATTCCTAACTGATTAAATCACTGTTCTGAAAACTCCTTCATCATGAGCCCAATGCTATACCAGCGCCACCTAACAGGGGAAAGCGTCCGGGAACAAGTGGGAAAGGCTAGCATTTTAGTTCCAATAGTTACATGCATGTACACTTCACATGCTTAACATATAGCCAGAGCCATACTGCCAGATGTTGGAACATGCTAAACCTGAAGCAACTGGTATTCGTTTTAACCCAAGAAATTAGCTTTTCATCTTTACGTAACTAGCAGATAAGCTGAGAGTCTGGAATTGCTTAGAATGACCCTTAGCTATAGAGATAGGGTCGGCACCACTATCTAATTTATTTATTAACCTTAGGAAGACTAGAATAGCCGGCCAAATATAATTTCAAATCCCGAAGAAAATCTTATTCCCATAAAGTTTGGAACAATTCACTAGATAAATAAATGAATTAAGAATCCTAAACTGCTACTATAATCCGTTTGTTTACCTAGGACTCCTCACAAGTTATACATAAGTTCATTGGACGAAAGTGAGTTAAAGTGAGGATGAATCCAATGCGGACTGGACTGCTCAAACCAGTAACCTTTATTAAGAACATCTATAAATATAGATAGCTACTAAACTAAACTAAACACAACAACAAAATACCACAGCAATATATAACCACTTCGTGAATTTGCATTTCTAGTGAAATCTAGCTCTCTTTGCATTACCATGGTGGGTATTAGTTATCATTTATGCCAATCGTTATTGGGATGCAAAAACGTCAGTCTGGGCCAAAGCACATTTTTTATGTCAGCCGGGGATGATTTAGCGACAATGACGGTCGACTATAATAAGTTGAGTCATCATCGGTTAACAAGTACGCCAAAGTGGAGAGTATTGTTGAGAAGAATAAACAAGGAAAAGAAGAGAATAGTTGGTTCTTCTACTTGTCGAATTCGAGCATCGTATGATCCATCTAGTTACTCAAAGAATTTCGACAACGGGTCTTCTTATTGTTCTGATGAAGAAGCCGACTGTATCTCAAGACTCTTGACGGCTCGATTTGTTGACATGTCGAGGGTGTCTGGAGGAAAGTAATAAGATGACTATAGCTTAATTACTGTTTCCAAACAAGAAATGAAAAAGAATTATTGATCATCAGTAAATCTTTTGATCTTGATGAATTGATTTTTACTATTTTGTTCAAGAATGTAAGTATACATGTAGAAAATTTAATAATACAGTGTAAGTTAATCAAATCAAAAGTGGTTGTATTAAAGTATTCATGTCCATATTTTTCTTAATATCGAGCAAAGCCTTCTCTCTTTTTTTTTAATTCTTTTTTTATTTTTTTTGGAGCATATGCAATCTTTCACTACAATGCTCAGATCGTATAGAAAAAAAAAAGCTTCATAAAAAGAAAAATCATATAGAAAAATGAAAAAATTATCTAAAATAAAGTTAAAACATTTTTTCTCTGGTATATAGTAGAAGGTTGATTGGAAAACGTTTTACTATTTTAGTATAACTTAACGGATGTTTATTTATGTTTGTTCTGGGGAATTGCTTTGGTTTGACCAAGAAAAGTTCTTTATCTCATGGTATGCTTAGCATATGAGGAGAAGTTTTTCGTATAAATTTTGGAAAAGAAAAAATATTAAGCTGTTAGAATTATATGAGAATAGGGAATCGATGTACGATTGTATATATTGTGAAAATTAATAGGCTTGCATTGCTAATATCTCCATGACTAGCAGTAAATATTGCTAATATCTCAATGACTAGCATTAAATATTGCATAGAAGGATAGTTCTAGCATTCCATAGAAGGATCAATTGGTTTTAAATTGGTGTCCACCGACTCTAACAAGGTATTAAAATTAAACACGTACGACGAGTGAAACACCAACGACTATCCCTATGAAGGTTAACATAAGAACGATTTTCTGGAGACCCTTCGAAATTTGAAGGGACCATCCCCATTTTATTAAGGTCATTAGGAAGTAAATCATACCCCCCACCACCACCACCACCATATAATTTTAGTAATGGCTAAAATACTTTGATAATTTAAATTAGATTAATTAGTTAATTGTTAGATTTAGATTAGATTAGATAAAACATTTGGGAGAGAGAATTAAAATTATTGTAGGGAGAAGAAGAGTTTCTAAAAAAAAATTGAAACCTAGTTTCATGAATGTTAAATTTATAATAAATGACTCTAGTACAAACTAAGAGGGATTTGAACCTTTAAATCATAGAAGAAACAAATTATTCGTCAATCTTCACAACAATCCGGTAATAGATGATTTGTTAGATGGTGAATGTGTTCTTCCCCAAACTCAATCTCAACCCCAAATTAGGGTTTTATGAGATTAACGAGACCACAACAAAGAATATAAAGATTATAATGTTTGAGATACTCGGGTATACTTGCTAATGTGTTTTTGTTGCTTGAATTGGCTTAAATTTGGTGAAAGTATAAAATTTTATAGCTTGGCTTTGGCAAGATCGATATAAGTTCGGCTAGGACAATGAAGAACACAGGTAGCTGAACTCTAAGTTCATGGAGTTAATGGAGATTTGGACTAAGTTCGGCTATATTTTGGGTAAACCAGTGTAATGTTCGGCTAGTTTGATTCCAACTTATTCCTCGCCAAACTATTAGTTCAAATTATTAGTAGTAGCCAAACTTAGCTGGTTGTAGTACTAATAGTAGTAGCCGAACTGGATGTTCGGTTAAGTTGAAATGGTCGACCTAGCCGATCGTTTTGTTCGGTCAGGACATTAATAGACTTTGTAACCAAACATTTTTCTATTTTTCATATCTTTGAATTTTTTTTCAATCGAACAATGTGCTTCTTAACCGATCTTTTTGATCGATGAGTTCTATAATAGGCTTTTGTAACCGATGTAGATGGTGGGTTTTTTTATAAAGGGTAAACAATTAATTTAGATAATTTTTCAGACCACAGTAAAATAGTAATTTTACATATCAAGGGGAAAAATGGTCATTTTATAATTAGAGGTGAAAAATCATATTCATCAAGTTTTGGACCTGGGGCAAAATAATCATTTTACCAAAAAGTCGAGCAAAAAGGGCACAATGGTCATTCTGGGATATTACACTATTCTCGAATAAATATGCTACTAAATGTGTTATACCATTTAATTACAGAGTCGCATCAAGCATTGTCTCAAGTTGCAAACTTCCACAGCTGAATCTCTTGACAATGTTATGTATGCACTACATAAAAAGTTAAGCATAAATGCGAACATTAAATCTCATACAATTGAGAAACCCTAAACAAGCCATAAACATGGCCACGACATTACCAAATATTAAACCCAGTGGTGCATAAGCAATAATCATGGCACTAGCGAGTGCCAACCTTGGAAAAGCCATAGCCACACTCCCAACACGAATAAGTAGCACACACACATGTAAAAAAGCCAAGGAGCCAAAAGCTAACAGAGCACGGACCAAACAAGTACTAGCAATGTTAGTGGCAGCACTAGTAATAGCTACCAACAGCGCTGAAGCTGAAGCGCTAACGTTGGCGCTACCAGCAGCGCTGCACTAAAGCGCCAACGGTAGCGCCTATCTCCCTCTTTACCTTCGGCTAGGGTGCAAGCCTTCCCCTCTTCTCCTTTGTGTGACTTCGCGCCCTTCACGCCTTCACCTATGCTTGTGCTAGTACCAATTACTGTCAAACTATTTACATTTTTTTGAGTCCATGACTGCACTATGCAGATTCATGTCATGACCAAGATGGTGTAAAGGTACACAAAATAACTAATCAACACTACCTGATACACTAGCAAGCGGGCTCGAGAAATCAAAACAATTACATGGGGGATAAGACATGGGGTTTTAGTCTGGCGGTTACAGCAACATGGGCATGGAAACACCCCATGATAAGGAAGTTACAAAGTATTGGTAAGGCTGAAGCAGTTAATGGAGTAATGGAGTAATGGTTTCCCGAAGATTCCAAGGCGGTTGAACCATTATCCACAATACTTCCACTTCTCCATCTCTTCACTACCTCCACTACTTTACAAGGAAACGTGTGTACTCTCTATTATTATAAATAGGCTACTTAGCCCATTTCAGAAACACAACAAGCTTATCGCTCTATCAAGCTCTATTATTTTTCTCAATAGTTCAACATCTCTACACACAATACAACACACAAACTCCTTCAACTTTCTTTGCTTCTCTCCCCTAAGATCAACCCATTTTCTCTCCTTGTGACCGAAGCATGACGGAACGGCTACTATCGTGGTTTAGGCTTTCCCTGTACGATTTTGATTTCCGAATCTAAAGAAAGTACTTCTACAGTACATTGTTTTACCTAGAATCAATATTTAAGTACTAACAATTGGCGAGCACAGTGGGAGATCAATCTCTCGATCACAAAATCAGGTTCTTCAACCGTTTGAAAATAGGGTGGATCTTATATCTAGTTCAAAGCTATCTCCAGCATTTGGATACTCGAGAGGAGCAGTTTCCATCACATCAGCATTGTGTACAACGATACCACTCGGAGTACTTTCTTTAACAAACGCATCGGGAGGAACTTTCTCATGATTCTGAGTTGGAAAAGATACATCACCAGCATCACGGTTCATGGGAATCCCCGATCCTCCACCTACAAGTTCATCTATTTGATTCAGTTCACTCTCCCCCTAAAAATGGAGATATTGTAGATATAATGAGCTAAAATAGCTTAGACACAAGGAATTGAGCATAAATCATAAAGTTTATAAAATATTTCCATTAGCAACCTAAACATTCATTAAACATTTTTTGGGTCATGGCATATGGTTTAGAAAGGATATAGGTCGTTTTGCAAAAATGCTCTCAGAAACATTTTTGCACTACCCTCCAGAAGAACTGAAACTGGCTCAAATTGGTAAGGAATTTGAGGATGATTTGTATACCAAATGATTCATATGGATGGTTACTACAACATACTAAAATTAAACGCCAATCGTAGGAGCGATCTAATAAGGGCATACAAAACGGTCGACAGCTGAAAATCTATAAAATTCTTTCTGAAAAGTTCTGAACCCTTGGTGTCAGGTCTTTTTCACCTAGCAAGTGGACTCCAAATTCATAATTCTTTTTTGAGTAGTTATATCTTTATCTTATCTAAATAATGAGAGGTCAACCACATCATTCCGACTTCTTATGAAGATTCTACGGTCATTGCGACAAGAAGACCTGAATCTGAATTTTTCTAACGACGAAAATCGCCAAAATTCTTCATGAAATCACGTATAGTTTTACACATCGTGAAAACAAAAATAGAGCCAAATAACATTCATGATTCTACCAAAGCCAACACATCCATAATTGATAGTCAACGCGATGGCGAGATCCTCATTCAAAGAAAGCAACAAGGGATGCAGCAATCAAACTTCGTCATTCATAAAGATTTAGAGAGACCACTACCACTACCATATTGTGGCCAGGAGTGTCCGCTATCAGCAACAATCATGTAGATCCAGACTAAAACATGGTTCTGGGATGACCGTGGATCTATATCAACAAGGAGGGACTTGACGCATCTTTGCAGAATCATCACCAAGGAACCCACCTGTATGCGTCAACAAGCCAGCATGCTCTAAAGATTTCTCACCTCTTGAATATCACCAAGCAACGGATCTGGATGCTAAGCAACTGCATAGAGGAGAGGTGATGTCGTACACCCGTGGATTTCGCCTACAAGTAAGTCTTGTTGAGCAACTCTCTTTACAACCAGCTTTCCCGCGTCCCATAAAATTTTGGGGACTTGACACGAGTGTCAACCCCATCATGACTTGACGGTTTGAAGAGGAGGATGATCCTTTTTAAAATTTTATTAAATGGATAGGGTCATCTCTACCGAGATTATTAAAACCAATAACCCAATCATCTTTAAAACGTGTCATCAACCTGAGATACTGAAATCCAATCCTTTTCATATCAGAGACACTACTGCCTCTCCTGGAAAAAAGCCATATCCAATCATTAAAACTATATTAGATGGACATTACAAACTTGTCAATACTGATAAGCCAACCAAAGATTCATAACCTTGACAAAATCCTCTATTCTCCAAAGATACAATATCTTCACCCCACTCTTACTATGTCGTCAAGATCTGGTAAGCGCCTGCAACCCATGATGAGACTGAGACGCCTCCCAAGTCTACTCCATAAAATGCGATTTTAGAAACCAAAGAGAAGTATGACAAGGGATTGCTCACCGCAGCACATCCCCTATAATAATCAAGGATTCAGAAAAATAGCTCAAGAGACGCCTCCAGGAACATAGTCTCCGAACACACCCGTAGTACCACGTCGGCAATCGGACACCTTTCAGCTCATCCTCTTCACCCTCAACGTCTCCAGAGGACTTCGCCCATGTAAGTGTTCCAAATATACAATTATCATATCCAAAAAGGCAAAACAAGCTTATGATCCAAAGGGTCAGGATAAGACACAATTTTATTCGGTCAATGCTCACAAAGAACGTCTCAATTGCGACTCAATGATATGTTTTAGAATAGTGGTAAATAAGGTTCAAACTCTCGAACTTGTGAAGATTAAATTTTAGATTTAAAAATTAATTTTAAACTAGAAAATATACACAAAAAAGATGAAAATAATATTCACAGATACCGAGGTTATGGATTTCACCATTAACCACTTTTAATTGATTCTAAAATTAATAATTCTAAACAATTCAACCTCAAATAAGTGACTCTAATTTTTGCCAAAGGTAGATTTTTAAAATATCAATTGTAAATCACAAGCATGACTCATCAAAAGCTATAGGTCACAACATAAACCATCAAATAAAATCACAATCAATTAAGAAAAATCTTAATTTTAATTAAAAATAAATGCAAAAGTCATAAAAGAATTATTAACTGTTACCAATTAATCATGGAAAAATGGCTTCCTCCTTGGCTCAATGATGGGGTTTAGCTTACCTTGCTCAAAACACTCTCAAAAGATTGGTACATAGCTCAAAAAGTGTTTGAAAGATGAAAAATAGTAACATAGATGGTTCGTAATGGTGTAACGGTGTTGCAAACAACTGTTTTCACTGTTACAGAAGAAAAGTATTTTCAGCTGAAGATAAACGTTGCAGATGCTAAGATATCCGTTGCAGATGGGTTGAAGAAACCATTGCAGCTAAAGATAAATATTGCAAAGACGAAGATATCCGTTGTAGATGGGTTGAAGAAACCGTCGCCTATTCCTTGTTCTTCACGTCTTCAGCAGCAGCAGAAACAGTTTTCTTCTGTTTTCTTCCCGAGCCTCCCCCCATGCGATTTTTGTTGTTTTCTTTGTTATTTATAGGCTCAGAAAACCCTAATAACTTATCCTTAATCGATAAGGACTCAATTCTTAAAAAAAAAAACAAACTCAAATTCCTCTAAATCCGAAATCAGAGAGGAAATATATTCTCCGGCCAATTCACGTTAACTTCACATATTTTTTACGGAGAGAAACTCTCTGTTAGACGTATTTTAATGTGTTTTGATTATTGCTTCTTGTTATGAAATCCAAATCATCCTTTAACCCCTAAAAATCATTTTCAAATAAATCAGGGACTCTCGATTTTATGTGAAGAAGAATTCCCGCCTTTCCTGATTTTTGAATCAAAATAAGAGGGGTGCCATTATCCAACGATGGGTACCTTTAACATTTTCACTGGGTGCCTTTAGTAATTTTTCTGGGTGGATTTTCCACAAATATTTATTTTCCAAAAAAATATTTACAAAGACATAAAACCTATAATAAGTACAAAATAAATGCTAACAAAATAGAGAATGTAGGAAAAATAAGACACAAAAATGTGTTTATCACTCAACATCCCGGGCACCTACGAGGGCTCCAACTTCAACTAAAATTATTTCTCCAGCCTTGGCGCGCAAAGACAACAACAACAATAGAAGATATCAACCCTCCTGGCTTCCCTTGCCTTATCAGACCCTTGAGGCATGGACTCATGGCGATACTATCAAATCATTCCTCGTCTAGTAACAGGCCAAAGTAGCTACACCTGGGGACTGAAGGCTTCTTTAGTTTTAACGCAGTCACCTCCTTCGACCAGAGTATTTAATCAACAAAGGTAGCAACAAGACCTCCCACTCGCATCATCCTGACAAGAATGGGGCTACACCACTACTTATATCTGCTTCAACAACACTAGACTGCCAATTGGATATAAACAATGGAGTCAAATTCATCCTTCCAAGAGCAGACGATGCTAGCAAATAAAAGAATAGAATCAACTATTCCCTGGAATTACCAAGTCCGAGAAGGAGATGGTCTCTCATTTGTTCGTCCATACACAACCTCTCACTTGTCCTTCCAATTCAATACCCTTTGATTATCCGCGCAGCTGTGGCCTCCTCCCATCTTAGCCGACCATATCCATCAACATGACGATATTCAGAGTTCAAACCTATTGTAATATCTCTGGTAATATCTAACAACTAAAGGCTTATTATTTTATTTTCATCTAAAACAGTAAAACATTACGTCTCTGACCCCGGTCTCAGAGATAATAAACTTTAGAATTCCCAAAAAATTCCTTATGTCAACCTCCATTTCAACTAAATAGTGTAGACTTACATATATAGCTTTTTATAAACAAATCTCAAGCTCCTAGATGGATCGACCACTAGTATAGAGCAATAATGCGTTCATAATGTCACTGGTGACGGTTGCATTTCTTGTCCAAATGATCTCTGGCTATAGACACTGAACCAGTTATAAGTTGCAATAATTCCACGGCTAAATTCCTTATACTCGTTCCACATATCTTTTTCATATGTATGCGCCCGCAGAAATTTTAGGGCTTTACCCGTCTAAACCCTCGTTATTTCATGTGCATCCACGTAAACTATTTGTATTAGTCAGAATACGCTGATTATACAAAATTGCGAACATTCATAATAGAGGATATGCCATATATGAACAAAGATCGCTAAATTAGATGCACACCATCTAAATACAAAATTGCGAACAATCAGAATGGATAATATACCATTCTTGAATAAAGATCGCTATTTAGATGCATACCATCTAATTGCAGAGCCGCATCGAACATTATCTCAAGTTGCAAACTTCCACGACTGAATCTCTTGAATATGTTTTATATGCACTGTATAAAACTTAAGCACTTCATGAACTCGCTTCAAGTCGCAGAACTTCTATGAATTGAATTATTTGAATATCAATGCTCAAGTTCTAACCATCTTAGTGTTCATGGCTAACACTCATATTTGTGTTTGACGGCAGAATCACTGCATCCACACTCATCTTAGTGTTCACGGCTAACACTCATCTTTGTGTCTGACGGTAGAATCACTGCCTCCACACTCATCTTAGTGTTCTGACGGCAGCAATGACTCCACACTCATCTTATTGTTCACGGGTAATATTCATCTCTGACGGCAGAATCACTGCATCCACACTCATCTTAGTGTTCATCTAACACTCAACTTTGTTTCTGACGGAAGAATCACTTCCTCCATACTCATCTTAGTGTTCTCACGGCAGCAATGCCTCAACACGCATCTTAGTATTCACGGATAACACTTATCTTTGTGTCTAAAGGAAGAATCACTACATCAATACTCATCTTAGTGTTCTGACGGCAGCAATGCCTCAACGCTTATCTTAGTCTTCACGGATAACACTCATCTTTGTGTCTGACAGAAGAATCACTGCCTCCAAACTCATCTTAGTATTCACGGCTAACACTCATCTTTGTATTTGATAGCAGAATCACTGCCTCCATATCCATCTTAGTGTTCTGACGGCAGCAGTGCCTCAACACTCATTTTAGTGTTCTAACGGCAATATTTCCTCAAAACTCTTTACAACCAACTAATGCTTCATATACCTAAGAGTACAATCACAGAAAGAGCAAAACTTGCTCAGCCAACTGCTACTCTTCTAGTGATATCTAACCATTAAAAAAAATTCATATTTTACTTCGTCTGGCATACCACCATCTAGTGTTTACCCCGCAACATTACTCATTCCGCGCTAAGCAGAGGACTTAATGTAGATTATGGGTTTTTGATAAAGGGTAAAGCAGTCAATTTGGGTAATTTTTCAGACCAGAGGTAAAATAGTAATTTTATATATCAAGGGGAAAAATAGTCATTTTACAATTAGAGGTGAAAAGTCATATCCATCAAGTTTTGGATCTGGGGAAAAATAGTCATTTAACCAAAAAGTAGAGCGAAAAGGTTACAATGGTCATTCTGAGATTTTACGCTATTCTCGAATAAATGTGCTACTAAATGCGTCATACCATCTAATTGCAGAGTCGCATCAAGCATTGTCTCAAGTTGTAAACTTTCACAACCGAATTTTTTGACAATGTTCTGCATGCACTACATAAAAAGTTAAGCATAAATACTAACATCAAATTTCATACAATTCAGAAACCCTAAACAGGCCATAAACATGGCTACGATATTAACAAATGTTAAAGCCAGTAGTGATAAGCAATAATCATGGCACTAGCGATTGCCAACCTTGGCAAAGCCATAGCTACACTCCCAACACGAATAAGTAGCACACACACGTTCCAAAAAGCCAAGGAGCCAAAAGCAAACAGAGCGCGGACCAAACAAGTACTAGCAGTGCTAGTGCTAGCACTATCTATAGCTACCAGCAGCGCTAACATTAGCGCTGGCGCTACCAGCAGCGCTGCACTAAAGCGCCAACGGTAACGCTTATCTCCTTCTTTACCTTCAGCTAGGGTGCAAGCCTTCCTCTCTTCTCCTTTGCGTGACTTCGCGCCCTTCACGCCTGCACTTATACTTTTGTTAGTACCAATTACTGTCAAACTATTCATATTTTTTGAATTCCATGATTCCACTAACTTTATGAGAAATCAAAACAATTACATGGGGGGATAAAACATGGGGTTTTGGTATAGCGGTTACAGCAACATGGGCGTGGAAACACCCCATGATAAGGAAGTTACAAAGTATGGTAAGGCTGAAGCAGTTAATGGAGTAATGGAATAATGGTTTCCCAAAGATTCAAAGGCGGTTGAACCATTATCCCCACGACTTCCACTTCTCCATCTCTTCACTACCTCCACTACTTTACAAGGAAACATGTGTACTCTCTACTATTATAAATAGGCTACATAGCCCATTTCAGAAACACAACAATCTTATCGTTATCTCAAGCTCTGTTATTTTTCTCAATAGTTCAACATCTCTACAGGCAATACAACACACAAATTTCTTCAACTTTGTTTGCTTCCCTCCCCTAAGATCAACCCATTTTCTCACCTTGTAACCGAAGCAGTGTGGAACGGCTACTATCGTGGTTTAGGCTTGCCCTGTACGAGTTTGATTTCTGAATCTAAAGAAAATACTTCTATAATACATTGTTTTTCCTAGAATCAATTTTTAGGTACTAACAACCGAACAATACTTTGATACCACTTAGAAGTTCTTACCAAAAGTATTTGAATTAGGGGTGAAGATCTAATAGAAACCAAGATACGAAATTCATAACATTCTATTGAAGGAAAACACATTACATTGAAGGAAACGAATTACAATGAAGGAAAAGACCTAACGAACTTCATAACATTATACTCGCATTCTTATAATATGCTGTTCTACGAGACATTTTGAGCCAAGACTTGCTAGCATGCATGATGCCTAAATTTTCTGCCACCGTCCTTCTTATATTCGGCTTCAGCATGAGTTACCTGAAAAAGGATATCAATAATAAGTTAGTATATATTAAAATCGGATTTGATTAACAATATAATGATATATACTTACTATTTCATCACTTCCGAGCTCCGGGTAAAAATCTTTCATGTCGTCCAAATTCGTTCTAAAAAACAACATCGATCGTAGAGCATTTTGAATCTTTCCTTCACGATTGTTATTAATCTTGATTTTTTATTTGCGTAACGTCATAAAACCCCAAAATTCCTGATTCCGAAAATGATCCAAGTATTGATCTGTGTTGATGTTTAATTGTTTTTCATACTTTATGATCGTCGCCCACGCGCGAACTACGACTACATCTTCTTTTGTGGTGAATTTAGTACCTATTGTTTGCTTTTTGGGGATGATGAAGAAATGAGAAAGTATTTAAGAAGTGGGGGGATTTTTGTTGAGAGAAGTTTGAGTATAATTTATAAGAGAAGTGTGAGGAATGTTTGTTGTGTTAAGAGGTATTTTTATAGGTCATAAAGACCCAACAGCTAGTGTATCAACCCAAATTTCGAGAAACTAGTCGTTGGCTCAAGGTACAAACGACTCGATTTTGAAACCAACACATTGTTCGGTTAGGAAAAACGTTTATTGACATAGTCGAACTTTAAATTGATAGAATATCATAATTAGAAGGTTCATTTAGATATATAATATGCTTTACTAACCGAACTTTCCTAGTTCAAACCAAAAAATAAAGTTGGGTCAAGTTAAAAATAATTGATTTGAATCGATCTTTGAGTTTCTTAACCGATCTTTTAGTTCGGTGAAGTTTGTAACTCGCTAGACTAACTAAACATTGGGGTGGTATGTGACTATACCAAAACCACATTGATTATTATGAACAGTAGTTAGATTAAGCATAAAGGTCTGGTAGCAACACACTAAAAATAAAATTTAATAATATTTTTAATTGAAGGGAACGAGATTACAATAAGGGAAAAGACCTAAGTAGATAAATTAGACATGAAAAAGTTAAACACGGAAATACAAATCCCTAGAACTTAAAATATCATAAAACTATTGATGCCTGAATTTTTTCGCTAAAGATTTCCTCATAACGGAGCATCGAAAATTCATAGTATATTTGAGATACACTTAGTTGGTCTGGAAGAAATGCAAGGACCACGGTGCCCCAAGAGTAATCATTGACCTCTTCGAGGGGATATAAAAGCCGGAGAAAATTGGCATCTACTTTGTTTCCAGAAGTGTCGGGAAAGACGAGGCTGCCTAGCTTATACAACAAGTAAGCGATGACATGTTGCTTAATCTTGTCCTCGTCCATCACCAACTCTCCACTCTCTAATTTCTTTCTTGTCCCTCTGAATATCCTATTCAAAACAACCAACTTGAACTTCCTCAACTTCTTAAACGGACTATATTTTTTATCGATCTCCATCAACTGCATACCAGGTTCAAGCTCCATAACAGAGCTTCTGAACTCCAACTTGGTCTTACTTCAGCTCCACCCTAGCGTCTTCTCCGTTAAAACTTCTAGATCTTCAAAACTCATCTTGGCTTTATAGCCTTCAGAAACACATTTCTCGTCCACTCTAAGACTCGTGATCCAGCGCACGTCGTCGAGAATGATACACATCTCTCCAAATGGAAAATGCATGGTATCCGTCTCTGGGTAGAACCTCTCGGCAAACACTGAGACGATGACACTTTCAAACTCGGCGTGTGCAAAATGGATAAGATACCACTAAACACATGATTTGACTCTCTCCACCACCTGTTCATACTCATCCTCTATATCCCATGAAACCGTCTTCGTTTCAACAGTCTAGTCGCATTGTTAGGATCCTACAAAATCAAAATTAACATAATCATTGGCTAACTAACACACAAAAATCATTACTATGACGATATATAGTTAAGATTCATTACCTTTGTCGAGTAGATTTTGGCATCCCATGAGTGTTTGTATCCGAACAACACTTCGTCACCATCTGTTGGCGTATCATGAGGTGGGTTACTGGTAGTTAAACACAACTCTTTATCAGGAATATGTGCATATCTAGCACAAGGTTTCTTTGCCGTCTTCTTCTCTTTCACAACAACAAGAGAAATATTTGGTTTTGGTTCTTCGTCTTCCTCTTCCAAATCATCTCCTTCTTCTTCATCCTCAAATTCTTTCTCTATCTTTTGGTTCACTTCATGGATTACAACTCACGGTAATGACCCCGAACTTTTTGTTGATTTAGTTCCATGTTTACCTTCCCCTAGGTGTTTACCTTGACGAAGTGTCGGATTTTCCACCACCGTCTGCTTACCTTTACCTTTCTTGTTGACCCTAAAAACAAAACAAAGACTACTTAACTAAATTCGAATAATAAAGCATAAAGTGGGGTTAAAAACCAAAAACTTCGGCAAAGAATATCACACTATCAATTTAACCGAACAAAAAGTTCGGTTAACAAACAATAGTTCGGCTCAGCGTACATCCTAGTATTTTTAGAACAATGTAATGTTCGGTTGAATTTTATTTTTTTAAGCCTAGCCAAACTTCTGTTTACATTTTGGACTCAACAGTTCGGTCAACAAAAAATTGTTAGGCTAGCATACATCCTTTTATCTCTAAAACAGTGTAATGTTCGGTTACCCTTTATTAAACTAATATTAAACCCTAACCCTAAAGATATATAAACCTAAATCAAACCTAGTTCTATTACAAAACTAAAACTCTTCTTATCCCTTTTTTCCCTCTTTATCCTTCTCATCTTTAACCTAATATAATCATCACTACAAACTTGTTCTAGTGGCTAAACCGAACCAAAAGAAAGAAGCAAAGGATGAATCTTCCAGTTATAATGTTAGAAATTAATTCCCGACATTCATTTATATCTGTTTTTTTATTGTTATTTCGACTTGAAATCATGAAAACTAGTGTTCAAGAGGTAGTATTAGTGAAAAGTTCGGTTAGGATCACTAGCTGAACTTTCTATAGGAAGAAGACCAAGAACAGTTCGGTTGAAAATAAAATTTAGGGGCTAGCCGAACTTTGGTCTTGATATTGATTTTTCAACCGAACTCTTTTATTTAGTGAAAATAGTCGGAGTTCGGTGATATGGGCATAATTTATACATATTTGTTGTTTAATTTATACTTACTAGTGCTTGAATGTGTACTAATAATATATTTTTATTATTTTATTAGGTGGTACGTGTAAAATCCGAAGTTGCGAAGAAATAAGGCTAAACTGGATAAATTGCTAATGCAATTCATCTGCTTATTTGCATTGCTATCTCATAGAGTTGGTACGGCTAAGAAGTGTACAGAGTTTATGAAGTAGTAGTGGGGTCTGGACAGTGAAGAAAGGAGTGATTTTTGGCTGCTGTGGAGACATGGCCTCTTCTAATTAACCATAACAACTCTGTGCATAGACAAAAAAAAAGTGGGTCCGTTGATTTGAGTTGACGTGGCATAAGGGGAGAAAGGATACCTAGGCTAGGAGAGGACAAAGAGGAGGCTAGCTTTGATTTAAGCTGTATATGGCACGTGAAGGAGAGATAGACCGGGTGAGGGTCTCACACGGTGGGATAGGTGGTCGTCTATTAGGGAAGACTAGAGAGAGAAAGGTACAAGGGGGAAGAAGTAGGCTGTGAGCTAGAAAGAAAAGGATGTAGAGAGAAGAAGTCAGGGGGAGTGCGGCTAGTGATTGGAGAGGTGAGAGACATGGACTGACGTGAAGGATAGGCAAGGCAGGAAAGTACAGCAGAGAGAGTAGGTGGAGTGTGTTGTTAGGTGGCGTCGAGTTAGAGAAAAGTTAGGATTAGCACGTGAATAGAGAGAAGAAATGAGTATAAAAGAAGAAGAAAAAAGTGAATAGGGGATCTTTTCTTTTAGGTTTTTTTTAGGGGATAATGGAGAGAGAAGGGAGTTGATGTGAGAGAAGAGAGGGGTTGGCGGATGTGTCTGGTGGAGTTTTTGGAGGTGTGATGCTTGAGAAAAGAAAACCTAGAGAATAAAGAAGGTACAGAGAGAGGCGCGTGAGAGGAGAGGTGATTGAGAGACTGATTGATTTGGGGAGAGAATGCTAGAGAGAGAAAGCACGTGAAGGAGAAAGAGAGACAGTGGCTCAAAGTGAGCAGACAAGGGATTGAAAGGGAGACGTCGTCTGATTGAAGCTTTTTCTTGGGTTTCGGTGGAGGCAGGTTTTGTCTGTACAGAGTTTGAGAAAGTATGGCGGCTGGAGATAGGCTACTGTGCAGAAGGGGTTTAATCTTTTTTACTCTACCTTTGTTATTTATTTTGATGGATTTTGAGAAATCCATAATCATTGCCATGTTCTAATTGATTTTTCGAAACTAGGATTTATGTTTAAACCACTAAAAATTTTAGATCAATTAAATCGAATTATTTGATACAAACTATTATGATTTGATTAGATTAATTCCTGATTTTGATTTATTGATTTAATGATAAAATTAGTTGTTGCTTCACCGGTTCTGTATAATAGAGTAACCTATGCGCAGAATTAATAGGATAGCAAATATATTTGTCTACTTATTTGATATTTCATGCTTGGGTTAAATCCTTAGATGGGGTATGCTTAGAATAGTCAGGTATTGTTTGTGAACCTATAATTAGTTTCATATAATTTTCTCGCTAACACAATTTGATGGTGTATGCTGAGTCTTAGAGTTTTTAATGCGCCATGCTTAGGGTGTCCCAGTGATATTTGCGACTCTAATATATATAATGGGTGAGATAGAACGAACAATAGATAAATATTCAGGAGTTATGTTTCACTTTAGTAATTAAATAGACATAGTAGTGGATACTAAAAACCCTGGTTACCGAATCTCTCTGCTTAGTTATTTTATTAGTTAGTTTTTTATTATTATTTCATTCATAATTCTAAAAATCCAGAAATATTATTTCTGATTAGTTTATTAAGAATATTGATTGCAGTATTATCCCCGCTCCCTGTGGGTTCGACCCGTACTTTTCGTTGTCTGCATTGTAGACATCGTGCGATTGCGGTTTCTTTATATAGGGTATTCTAAAATCCTATCATTCGGTTAGATCGATAATAAATCTAGTCAACCGAACTTTTTAGTCCCAAATTAGGAACAAAATGTTCGGTCATAAATATTTTTTTCCATTTGCCGAACATTACTCTGTTTTTGGTAACTTTGACTTTATGTTAGCCGAACTTGTGATTCTTGGCCGAACTTTTTTTTCGGTTAATTCGATAAATACCATTCATAGACGAACATTTACATTTTTTTATTCATATTAGGCTCCAAAAGAAGGTAAAGGAAATGGAAAAGGAAAAGGAAAAGGTTGAAATGACTGAAACTTTTTCTCCGGATGAGATGGCTGGAATTCTTTCTCGTCCTCTTTTCAAAAATTTATTAAAAGGAGTTACTGATGTAGAAATATATTAAATGATGCTGGATGATCCGAATTTTCCACAAATGATGAACGATTATGATTCTGAATGGAACAGTGCTGACAATCCCATGAACAACGTTGAAGTTTCATCTTCGGACGAAGGATCACGGGAAGAAATGATTCGAATGATGGAGGATGATCCGGATTTTGATTTTCGACTCTTTTTCATGGAGAAAGACTTTTCAGGCGTAAACCCATGCTACAACAAAGCTGGTGAGTACATAGGTCTAGTTAAGGAAGATGAAGCTATTGATGAGCCTAAGAAGAAGAAGAAGAAGAAGCGAATAAAAGTTGTTTATACTAGGACCAAGTCGACACTAATAAGGAGTGGAAGAATTCTATGGTGTGTTTTCTTTCGTTTTTCTCAGATGTTTTAAGTTATTTTGAAAAAGTTCTTTGAACAATATGTTCGGTTCTAAAAGGAACTGAATTGTTATCCAAACTTCTTTTTTTTATTTGAATTAAACAGTTCGGAAAGGCATAGCAAATTTTGATTTAGCCAAACAATTGGTTCGGTTAACAAACCAAGTGTTCGGTTGCATCGTTTAAATTTTTGCAAAAACAAAGAAATATTCGGTACCTATAAGGAATTGAATTGTTAGTCGAACTATCTTTTTCATTTGAACTAAAGAGTTCGGCTAGGCATAGCAAATTTCGATTTAGCCGAACTTACAAGTTATAAAGAAATTATCTCGTTTTTTTAAAAAAAAATAGATCCGTTGGGGCCTCTTTTTATATAAATGTTGCACTCTCTAACTCATTTTGCACCAACTTTTATCGTCTTAACTTTAATTTTTTAACACCAATACTCTCTTTTCCTCTATTTTCTTGCATTTCTAGTAACAAATGGAACTATTCACCGTTAAGGACGATGTAATGTTCAAGACATTTGTGGTTATGTCTACCTTCCGCAACTTTAAATAGAACCCATTTTCCCAATTTTTTATTGAAACTAAATACAAGCTTGAACGGGCAATTGGTCTTCTTTGAGATAGTTACATTTTTCTTCCCAGTCTTTCTGATATACACATAACCCTTCTTCTTGTGACTTTCGGGCTTACGACTTCTCTCACAAACCATTTCAAAGAGGGTTTTGATAGATTTTTCACTCAAAACCAATACACATATCCCGTCTTGCATGTTCTCTAGCCCAAGTTTTTGCTTCATCGGGACTATCCCATGTCTACATTGACCAAAACACAAAGTTATAAAACTTGACATTTTTCAATGAAATATTTAAGTACACATAATTTGGTAACCTACCAAGTCATTCGCATAATGATGTGATGTATCATCATACGTAATATCAACATGAGTAGGTTGATCATCCATAGGTACAAGTTCTAGTTGGATATACAAAACATATGACAATGTTAGTTGCGACAAAAAAAAATACTATAAAATTCGGCTAAGATAATTTTCTATATCTAAGAGTTCGGCTAGGTCGACATAACCTATATGAACCGAACTTTGTATGTAAAATGTCCCCCTAGTTCTGTACCTAAGAGTTCGAATAAGAAAATTTTGGGCTCGAACTAACCGAACAATAGTTTGGTTCAGCCAGAACTAGCCGAACATTAAGAGTTCTTCAATTTAGGTAGCCGAACTAAGTCCAAGCCTCCATTAACGCAAAGTTCATCTACCTGTGTTCTTCAATGTTCTAGCCGAACTTATATCGAGCTTGATGAATCTACGCTATAAAATTTTATATTTTCACCAAAAGCCAATCCAAGCAACAAAAACGTATTAACAAGTATACATGAGCATCAAAAGCATTATAATCTTCATATTCTTCGTTGTGATCCTTGTTTATCTCGTAAAAACCTTCATTTTGAAATTGAGATTGGGTTTGGGGAATAAAACATTCACCATCTAACAAATCATCCATCACCGGATCGTTATGAAGATTAACGAATACTTTGTTTACTCTACGATTTGAAAGTTCCAATTTCCTTTGAGCTTGCACTAGAAACACTCATTTTGAATTTAAGAATCACCAAACCTAAGTTTCTAAAAAAAAAAATCACAAAACTCTTCTTCTCCTTCTACTTCTCTCTCTCAAATAATTCTAATTCTACACAATAATATTTTATCTCCTAAGACTAACGATTAACTTAGTTAACTAATTTTAATTGTTACTCCTAATTAAATAAGGGTATTTTTACCGTAACATAAATTATATGGATATAGGGTGCCAGGAATTACTTCCTCATGACCTTAGCAAAATCGGCGGATGGTCTCCTCAAATTATGAGGTGTCCCCAAAAATCGTTCTAAGTCAGGCATGTACTCTGAGTGAAAGCCCAACGACTGCCCGTTCAAAGGTCCATGTAAGTTAGGCCCTGTGAGTAAAGGCACAACTGCTACATGTAGGAAGATCCACGTGTTAGAGGCCCAAAAAATACCCTACACATGAGGGAGGCTACTTGTACAAAAATCCAGCCAGAGACTCCTTATTCCCAAATCTCAATACCAACAAAAGCAGGGCTCTAAGAGTACAAAACTGGACTCGCAGATTTGGATTTGATCCGGAGAATCAAAAAATATAACATGCGATAGTGCAAGCTACCGGAACTAGGCTTTGCATATAAGGGTATCTTTCACCCGGTTCACTAGAAGCTGATACGAGGGACCAGAACGAACCACTTCATCTTTCCGCAGGTCCGGCTTGAAGTCCAGGCATAAGCTGTGCGACAGGCCAGAAAGACAGCGCTAAAGGCGTCAATTCAGTTGCAAGCCTAAGCCAAGAAGGAACGAAATTACTGACATCCGAGGAGCCTCCTGTATTGTCTTGCTCAAAGAATACCCTACATATGAGGGAGCTTGTAACTACCAATTAGTTTTGAGTTGGATGCCTACCAACTATAACATTCATCTCGTATCTTTTGAATGCCGAGGGTGTTGGGCATGCATGGATGTGTGTGCATAGAAGAGATCAGCGAGCAAAACCATTTTATATCGGCCAGCAAAACCGTTGTTATAGAGTTGACGGAATCCAGGTTCAAGGGAAGTGATAGAATTCTAAAAGTAAATGAAGTACATCATAATCAGAGTTAGTGTTTAGATCCTATCAAAGTAACTAGTTTGGCGAAAAAGGTTCCAAAATGACCAGTTTTGAGTTTAGGTCCCAGACTAACTGTCGTATGGGATCACAGACCATTATTAAACTCACTGTCTTCTGGGATCACGCAAGGAAAAAGGAATCGAAATAATTCCCTTACGATAGTTCTTTTTCATTATTTTCCTATCTCAGTAGTGCTTCAAAAAGTTGTTTGATAGTTATCAATGATACTGGATATCTAACAAGCTCACGAATCATTATTGCAAATCCACATCTTCCTAATCCAATCTTTTAAATCAAATCCATCTGATTCTTTCTTTTGGACGGCAAACGATCAATTAAACAACCACACTTAAATCATGGTCCACCATCCTCAAATGAGACTATGAGACCTTACACTTGCAGGTATGAGCAAACATGGGTCCGGTTCAGTTCTAAAGCAGAAGCGTTAAAGCAAAGTCAGACGGTCGTGGATGTCGGTATGAAACATGGGCAGCTACCTGAAATACCATAATTCATCCATTAGACCAGATTCAACTAATAGAAACCAGTACCAATCCAAACTCGAAAAAGTGATAAATTTTAAAAAAGCAACATTTTGGTTTTGACGTTTTTTGCCGTTGCCGGCAGCACCACCAGTCCACTGCTAGTGGGGTTTTTTTCCTCGCAGAGGTAGCGATGGTGATAGCCTTTCTAAAATTCTAATTGCAACTAGAATTGTAGTTTCTCATGGAAAATTGGGGTTGCAAAATAAGGTACTTGTCTGATCCCTAGTGAGGATTACATGGCATAGGATCTTTATATCAGCGTACTCTTACATCGTCTACATATACAGACCATAAATCCTATTTACAAGCTGCATGGAATAACGATGGCTCTTGTAACAGGCCGTACTCTAGTGAAGGATTACTTGACAGAAGAAAGGTACTATAGAAAAGCAGCTCTTGGATCCTCCCCATATTGAACCCTAAATCCTTAAACCCACATAAAACTGCACAAAATGATCCCTCTTTTCTATATTTGTAAAGGGAAGTCTTCTTAAGTGATTCTGCCAAGTAGAAAGAAAAAAAAAACTAAATTTGGCGAAGTTAAAACGGGATTCCAACTATAGTACCAGTACCATCAAAAACTATTAAGAGCCAAGTCATCTCAACGAATTGTACTGCAATTCTAGACTTAAAACTCAAACCAAACAGCTACTTGATATCATATTCATGGAAAGTAGACATCCTTCAACAATAGGTTTGTTGGAATCAATGGTTGACAATTTTTGTCAAAAACCAGGAGTGATCTGGGGTAGCTATCCTATTTTTTTATGCTATTAAAGAACCCAGGTGTGATTCGGGGTATCAATCATTCTTTTAAACTATTAAAGAACTCGTGAATGGGATTGCCTTTTAACCACGTCAAAGTGCACATCAAAAAGTAGAGTTACTCACCACATATGCAAAGCACTTTCATCTCTCTAAGTAGCATATTTGTGGAGAGGAGGATACAATTAGTTGCTTAAATCTACACGATTCTTTTCTTTTACTGATATACTTGAACATCAAAATCTATGAGATCTCCACAACCCCATTACCCCATTTGTGATGAGTTTTTTCTATTTGTCTCTCTGTTCACACAAATGGACACTAACTTTAATGTATTAGGAATAAAAAGATATCAAGATAAATGATCAAAAAGTTGAATTCAACAAATACTTATCAGTTTATGTGGTTGTTGATAATGAACCCATATTTAATAATATCTGAAAATTCTGGACTCTTACTATGTAATCTATACAAGGATTTATTCAGTTACCCACGTGTGTTAATATTTGTAATAAGCTTTAGTTCATTAACATTGTCACCATTCATCATCAATATCTTATCGAAATAATAATTACGTCAAACCCGTGAATCCAATTATGACATTCAAACACAGTAATGAGATAGATTCTTTAGGTTACAGTATAAATAGGATTGATTTTGCTGAAGTTGTGCAACTCAAGAAGCATCAAAACCATTTGAGCAGAAATCCTAGAGTTAAATAAGAAACTACTGAAGTATTTAACATGAGGCTTACCTTGGGAATCACAATAATTTGGTGTCTTAATGTTCTTCTTGTCTTTGTTGCCGGGGATGTTGGTACAGCAACATCATATGATCCGCCATACCTGCGTATGTAGTTTAGTTGTCAGAAATGTTCTTTTGCTTAGTTATGCAAGCATTTAGCCTTATTAAATACTTAATTACAATCAAACATATTTCAGTTTAGTCCATGCTAAAGATGAGGTCGTTGACCTGTCCTTGAGTGGGTAGGAACCTCCAAGAAACATGTAAAATAAACTCTGAGAGCCCAATTTACCACATACTTAGGTCCTACCACAGTAGTTGAGGATGTTCACCGCTATAACATGTTGGTCATTAGGATGGTGGAACTCATTCACTACTCAGAAAGAGAGATACCCACTCACTTTGAAATTAAGTGAATAAAATGGTAGCCTAGAAACAGTAAACAAATGATTAGGTTCAACACGAAATAAGTTGATAAATAAAGACCCGTACATCTGTCTTTCTCTTCCATCTTCAAAACTTTTCTTTCTCTTCCATCTTCAAAACTTTTAGGGCCACTGGTTACGCATGTTGAATCCTTTAGTAATTTTACAGGGTCTTTTTTATACTTTTTAATTTTGTATACGGATTCTTTGCCAGAAACTGGTGTTCTGGGATCCTGACCCTTTCCAGTTTGGTCCTTCTTCCAAAAGCATGTGTATTTCTGCATTTTATCTTACAAACACCAAAAGAGCATAAGAGATATTGGCATAACGAAGCACTTACTTGTTGTTCTCCTTAATGCAGCGACAAAATGTAACGGGTACAGTCAACAGCAGTTTCCTGAAGGAGGTTTGTTTGCTGCTGCAAGCAACGGCTTATGGGACAATGGAGCAGCATGTGGCAGGAGGTATCGCATAAGGTGCATCAGTGGTCCGAACAGACCGTGCAAGGATGGAACCATAGTCGTACAAATTGTTGATGCATGTAGATCCAAATCATGCCCATCAACTCTAATCCTTTCAAACAAAGCCTTTGATGCAATCTCAAGAATCTCTGACACCAAAATTAACATGGAATATGCTCAGTAATCTCTCTCTCTCTCTATATATATATATATATATCACACATATACCCTTTACACCAAACCTGAATTATCAATTCTGCTAAGCACTCTACAATTATCCATAATCAAGGAATGAAATGCATAGATATCATGAGTTCGATGATCATACTGACATGGATTTATCTCCCTCTTTTGTAGGATCTGACTGATGCAGGCTCCTCCGCGTATGTTACTAGCCACATGTTGCATGCAATTCCTCCCCCAACTTCATTTCCTTTTACTAATTAGAAGATATGTGATTGTTTTATCTCTGCTCGTATTTCGGGAGCAGATTTACATGGATAGTTCCCAAGTCAATATACTTTTGTAACAATAGACAAGAGAGCAATACAATCTAGATATTAAAATAGTTGGTTAATGGGTTTTGTTTCAACTTTGTCGAGTATCAAATGCTCGATCTAACAATGCTCTTCTTAATATTTTTTCACACTGGATGAAGCCATGACAAATAAAACGACTAGATCATTTAGAGAATTTTATTGAAAATAACCTATCAATGGAAGTTCTTTTCATGGTGTTCTCACTCTGTTGACGAACATCTTGAGGTTCCATGCAGGTGGAACTGTTGACAGGTACAGATCATAACTACTAAAGTTTATCACAAAGTCTCTAAGCATTATTTGTTATAAAAATGCTACACCTAAACCAAAAACTTCTAAGTTACTATACATGTATTCCCTTGTGAATTAATAACAAACAAAAAAAATGTATCTTTCTAATTACCGATGCAGCTCATCAGATAACCCAATACCATATACTTAGACTTTACCTGAAAGAGTGGCAACATACTGCTTAGCTCAACTTAAAAAGAAAAAAACCTATGAAACAATTAAGTTAGAGGCACAACTACAGATTTACTTGTGAAACAAAGACATCCCCTAGCTCCGTGTATTACACCTTAGTTTCTGGTTACCACTAAATTTTCCAGAATATGTCTACTGTTACTTTGTGGTCATTGTCAAGATATCTAGAGTTTGAATGTGAGGTCGTTTAAGTTCTAAAATTAGTTATGTATTAACCAATTAACAACAGTATTGTTGAAACCCAAGTTCCAGTTCTCAAACTTTTACAATACTACCTCCATCCATGTTATATAGGCGGAGTTTTAGTTTTTGGTTGTCCATCTATATAGGCATAGTTCTAACTCCTAGGTAGTTCTTTCCATGTATACCCTTATTATAATAGTAGTATTACATTTAAAATAGATTAATGTATCTAGGTTTCATCAAAAAATAAGGGTAATATAGGAAAGAGGATGGATATTTATGAAATCCATATAATTTTCTTAATCTAAGATATTTGACTTCTCCGCCTATCTAACTTGGACGGAGGGAGTAATTCTTATCTACTTGAACTTTAATAATTTCCACTGTGCTATCGCATAGTTTTAGGGGGGTAGGTTGAAAATTTTCCAACATCGGGTATCCACTTTGCTCAATAATGTGAGGTTAAGTAATTCTTTACACTGGAAGGATAACACTTTCGCAATGTGGAAATTAGGGATATGAGAGCAAATCAATTCTGCAACATATTCAAAAGTAGGAAACGATAGATAGGGGCACACATCTTTGTGACTGCCATGGTCATGCCAAAAAAGGAAACATGATCCAGTACGCAGTACCATCAACCAAGAAGTAATTGGCTCACTCTACCTTGAACTTACATGCCCAAAACTCATAGCAGTAAGAACCATTTGGCGTTGGACTTGATTTACCTTAACCAGCGACGGAAACAGGATTAAAAGTCTAGGTGGGCTACAACAATAGAATGGGCTAATTGTAAAATTTCTAGGGGGGCTTTTTAAAAAAAGATTAGAAAAGACACATGAAAAATGAATTCTGGGTCCATTTTAGAAATTTGGGGGTGGCTGGAGACCCCCCCAGCCACCCCCTAGTCCCGTCACTGACCTTTACATGTTTAGACCAACTTTTCCCCACTAACCCAATGATAAAGCACATAAACAAAAAGGACAGGAACAAAAGGCCCTAGATGCAATCCCTAGTAAAAATCCATCATGTTTATTTTTTATTATAGGCCTCACTTGATGATGGTTTTGTTGGCTTTTAATGGTTTACACAAATAATCATGTTCAGCTTAAGTTAATCTTTGATTAGTTAAATCCAAGCTGGATTAAAATAAGATTAAGGTTTAATCAAATGTTTAAAATTAGCTTAAGGTTAGCTTAGGTTAATGCTAAATTAAGGTTATAATACCTTAGGTGTCCTATGACTCATGTCACCTAACTCGTAATGAAAAGGTAAGATGACGCATCGTTGTTGATTAAGATTCTATTCAAGACTTCTAGCAATAGAAGAGAGATCAGACTTTATCCATCATGCTAAGCAGAGGGAATAGATGTAGACGTCCAAGTCAAACCCTAAGTGAAACTATATGCTTTTTCTATTTCTTCTTGCTAATTCCAAAAGGCTTATCAGAAAATCTTTGTACTGTATTCGATGCTGGTTACCATGGTGTTTATGATGATGTTTTCTATCTCTACAAAATTCTGACTAGGGGTAATATCTGATGATAGTAAGTATGCTGTTTGTACTTGTAAGAGATGAATATTGCAGCTGTAGAACATATTAAAACTAGGTAATAATCTATTTTCAGTATAAGGTATATTATTAGCATATTTAAGTCTAAGTAATAGTGATTAACGAGCTGAAATTCTACATATCACTGGGCTTTAGTGCAATCTTTTACTGGCAATGATGTAATAAATAGGACTTACTGAGGAGTCAATTAGACAACAAAGTATTGAATATCATTTTTGCAATTAAAGTTGCTTCAGTGAGGCACCTTGCCAATCCTAAAAGCACAATTTTATAAATGGTACTAATTTGGTCCAAGTCCAGTTATCCACTCTAGCTACAATTGTAAGCAAAGTAATATTTTCAAATTTAGTAGTTGGAGTCAAAAGAAATGTAACAGTATATTTGGTCTATTAATTTATCAGCCACATACAGATATCATTTACACTTTTGTCATTGTGCATACAGACATGTCTATCTGACATAACAGCATTTAAAAGCATAATCAAAAAAATGGAAAACATTTACAAACAGAAATCCGATGTACCTTTTTACCCTTCAAGTGAGCATGGTTTGAACCTGATGTACCTTTCCACTGTTACAAGTGAGGATGAACCTGATGAGCAGTCTTTTTGCTTGTGCTGCAATACATTAGATAAACTACAAATTAAAATATAAACGCGCTTCCAATTCATAGAAGATGAAACAATCACAATAAAAATTCCAGTACAAAATTACCTTCAAATATGGTAAAGACTTCTGCATTTGCAATCAAATATGTAGATTGGCACTTTCAAATGCAACGGAGCGTACGGCATCTACCGCATCAGTTACCCCCAATCGCTGGACAGACGACCAGTAATGAAATCAACCCTTGACCATGGCAAATAGTTCTCCATATTGTATGGACCCAAGCAGGTTACTTCATACACATTGAAAGGGAGAAGCAAAGTCCAATTACTTTTTGCTATCCATCACAGCTTACTTCAGAAATCACACTGGTGATTGTACAGCAAAGGAATCTCGCGGAAGAGTCATATAGGGAGGGTTAAGATTTTCACACTCGTCAAATAACTGACAATCTGATATCATTTAGTAATTTAATACTACCACTGGATTATCAGTTTTAGCCTTGTCACTTAAGGATCGCAAAATCTGAGAAGCTTCAGAAACATTTTTTCCAAGCAAGTACTTATCTAATAATTCTGAGTACCTGAGAGCCACTTGAAGATTTTGTTCATCGAAACTAGAGGTGTAAAAGCTCTTCCACTCGCTAGATCTTCCTTCCAAACATATACCATGCAGTATAGCAGCAAAATTAACAGAATCTAGCAAGAAACCTTTCTTAGTCATCATATCTCTCAATTCAAATGCAGATTTGAGCATCCTGTGTCGGCAAAGGCAGACAATAATAGCATTATAGGCTGCTAAACATGGGTCCCATCTATCCAACACCATCATCCTGAACGCATCCAAGAGTAAGACCTCGTTATTCTTTTGGAATTCATTTTCTTCAAGAAAAATAAGATCAGATTTATTGTTCTTCAACCCATTGATCAAATAGTTGTAGGTCACATCATTAGGATCACATGTATTGACTAACATTTCTTCAAAACACAAGGCAGACTTTAAAAGTTTTCCCTCTTTACAAAAGCCACCAATAAGAGTGCTGTATGTGACAACATTTGGAACTACATGGCAAGATTTCATCTCTTTAAAGAGCTCTTGAGCTCTATCGGAATCTCCGTTCTGGCAAAACCCTTTAATTAGAGAAGTATATGTCACCACATTTGGCTTGCACTTTCTTTTCACCATTTGGTTAAAAACCTTTAGCGCTCCATCCATATCATTTTGTTTAACATACCCATCGATAAGAGTAGAATAAGTGATCTTATCTGGGCAAACATATTCTTTTACCATTCTCTCAATGCATAGATTGGCATCCTTCATCAAGCCAAACTTACAGAAGCCCTTGATCATTGCATTGTAACCAACCACTCCAGGTTTGATACCCTTTTCAACCATGAACTCGAAAAGCTTCTTCGCCTCATCAAGATCCCCATTTCTAACAGACCCATCAATCAGTGTAGTATAAACAAATGAATCTGGTACAATCTTCTGGTTGAGCATTTCCTCAAGCAACTGTTTAGCAGATCGAAGCATCCCTTTCTTGGATAGTCCACTCATCAAAACATTGTAAATACCTACATCAGGAGACAATCCTCTCTGTATCATTTCTTCACGTATTCTCAATGCAGCCTCAATCTCACCTACATCTACAAGTCCACTAACAAGAGCTCCATAAGTTACCAAGTCGGGTTTATCCCCTCTTTCTGTCATTTCTATGATCAAATTTGAGGCTCTGAAAACCTCTCCCTTCCTACAATACCCAAGAATCAGAGGAGTATAACTATACTTATCCGGTTTCAATCGTCTTTCCACAGCCTGCCCTAGAAAACCATAGGCCTCCTGAACCTTTCCCACCTTGCATAATCCAGAAATCATAATATTGTAAGTAGTAATATCTGGCTCACACTTTCTTTCAATCATTTTATTCAGACATTCTACTGCTTCTACCACAAAATGATGATTAAATCGAGAATCAATAATATTATTATGAATTTCCACCCCACCAGATAAACCATTTGCATTCATTTCGGACATGATCTCATCAATCTTTTCAAAATCTCCTGCACTGCAAAGCCCATTTATAATGGCTCCATAAGTGAACAATGTAGGCACAAAACCTTTCAATTTCAACTCTTCAAAAAGCTCACAACCTCTTTTAACTTCACCCTTCCTACGATACCCATCAATGAGAGTATTATAAAAAACAATATTTGGAATACAATCCTTACCCCACCTATCCTCAATCAATCTTTTACCCTCTTCAACCATCCCTTCTCTACACAAACCCTTGACCATTATACCAGTACTATGATTATCTGCCAAATTATTACCACATTCATTTCTCTTAAGCATTTCATCATACACTTGTCTTGCAATATCAATACCACTAAATCTCCGGAATCTAAACACTGCATTAAGCAATCCATTACATGCAAACACAGTAGGAAAAGATGAATACTCATTAACCAAAATATCATACATCTCCAAGGCTTTATCAACCATTCCAAAGTCTGAATATACTCTAATTAGAACATTAAGAGCTTCATGAGTAAGTAAAATTTTATCATTTCTCATATTTTCTAACACAATTTCAATCTCTTTGAACCTTTTTGATTTAGCTAGAATCTTCAAAAATGAAGAGTAACATTGAGAATTAGGAGAACCCCATCGAGAAATGAAATCGAAGAACTTCAAACCTTTTTCGATATCGTGAATTCGGTCCAGCACTAGAGGAGCAACTTCTGAAACTACCTCTTCCGAGAATCGATTTTCTAGGATTTCTTCCCATTTTTGGTGGGTTTGAAGGATATGTAATACGTCGTGAAGAAGTCTTTTGATGTTTGGTGAAATGGGTTGGAGGATATGAGAAGGAGGTTTACGTTTGAGTTGGTTGTGTTTAGGTTTAATACGAGAAAGGAGGGTTTTAGACATGAGAGAAGAAGAAGAGGGAAAAAGGAAATCCGTCAGTCAGACTACTACTTCGAGACTTTTTGCTCATGAAAATTCTAGGTATCAAGCTGTTCCCACGAGTATCACCAGTGTGCTTAGGTCGAACCCCAACGCCCACACCTTTTATTCGTAGCATTAGTTTTATGAAGGTCACGGGAGAATGTTCGTCAAATAAACAACCCCAAGAACTAGTCCTTGTCCACAGATCAAGACACTGCCCTCCTTAAGTAAAGACAGGATCGGATCCTCATTGACATCAGTTGTTCTTGGTCAGTCTTGAATACCTTAGACCAACTCTCTTTCACTCCGTACTCTTTCATCACCCATATCACAAATGTAACCTTAGCAAAGCAAGCGAAGTGTCACGGCCCACCCATTTTTCCACATATTGGGTTGGCTCATGACAAGAGTCTAGGTCCATTAGAAGAGCCTAGAAGATTAGGGAAGTCCACAAGCTTCCAGAATATTCTTGGATAAAGAATATTCCCTTGTATATTTTTGTAAAGTGTAGAATACTCTAGAAGATGATGATTCTAGAACATATTCTAGAATCCTCCATACATACTATATAAGGTGGAGAGCTCATTTGCTCAAATCATCCACCAACAATCTCTTAAGCAATTGTAACATTCTCTCTCTTAATCAAATACTCTCTTCCACTTAAAATCTCTAAGTCTCTTCTCTCTTTTGTGATCTTTTAGGCTTACTTGAAGAGTTCAAGTGCCGCACGGTCTAGTCTAAAATCTTAGCCCGTGACAGTTGGTATCAGAGCAAAGCTTAAGACTCAAGAATGGCTGACATTAATAGCAACAACACCATGGAGAAAGGTGTCGATGGCCAAGCCAAGAAAAGGGGCAAGTCCAAGGATACGCAAACAAGTCTTGAGGCACGAATGACAATGGAAAAGCGAGTGAGCGACTTCCTTATACGCGCCGAAGAAGAGTTCCTAACAAGGGAGACTCTTGAAGGGTGGAAAGATTCATTCGAGGAGGCCATAAGCAAGGCGGTGGATGGTATCAAAATGGACGTAGAAGCTCGGATCCAAGACGCGATGGATGATAGCGTGGAGGAGGTGAAGGCCAAATTGCTGTCAGTTGAGCAAGAGCTAGAAGCGGTGAAAGGAGAATTGGTATTGTGCAAAAAGGCTGCCATAAACCAAGCCATGCACGAGGGGCCAAGCAGACTCTCAAGAGAGGATGCTCCCAAGCCAACACCGTATAATGGGAAAAGAAACGCGAAGGAGATTGATACTTTCATATGGAGTTGCGAAAGGTATTTCGAACACCTGGAGATGGAGGATGATGCAAGGAAGATAAAAAGAGCTAAGGTGTTTCTCACGGACAACGCCTTAGCATGGTGGAGACTTCGAAGCCAAGAGATTCAGGAAGGTAAGGCTAATATCGCTACTTGGTCAGATTTTAAAGTCGATCTTAAGAAATTCTTTTACCCGGAGAATGCGGCTTATGAGGCAAGAGCGAAGTTGAAGTATCTTCGTCAAACGGGTACAACCAAAGAGTATACCGAGACGAATACAAACTTGTTGCTAGAAATACCCAACCTGTCTGAGGAAGAGAAACTCTTTAACTTCTTGTGTGGAGCAAAGCCATGGGTAAAACAAGAGCTGGATCGGCGTCGTGTGCAAACGCTGACCGAGGCAATAGCTGTAGCCGAGACCTTGATCGAGAATACAAGTCCAAGCTTCGAAGAAAGAGGGAAGACTTCAAGGAGTACAAACTTTAAAGAAAGAGGCGAAACTTCAAGAAGTCACCATGCCAAAGGTGGGGAAGCGAATGAGGATAGAGACAAGCATACCTCAAAAAAGTATCTTTCGTGGAAAGACAAAACTTCCGAGCATAAAGATAAAGGTAAGCCCTCCTACTCTTGCTTCTTATGTGATGGAGATCATAAAGTACGTGATTGCCCGATGAAGGGTAAACTTAGTGCGTTGATGGAGGAAAATGGATCCGACGAGGAACGGGATTCCATGATGAGTTCGCTCCAAGTGCCAAGCAGTGTCCAAGCTAAAACGGAGAAATCCAAGAGCAAGGACAAGACTCTCATGTTCGTAGACGTTAAGGTGAACGGGAAGACCTCCCGCGCCTTAGTGGATACGGGAGCCACACACAACTTCGTGTCCAAGAAAGAAGCATTGCGGCTAGGCATGAAGTTCGCTAAAGGAGGAGGTACCGTGAAGGCGGGGAACTCAGATGCGAAGCCACTAGTGGGCGTGGCACGTGGTGTGGAGATGCATCTCGACAAGTGGGCAGGATCTGTCAATTTCTCGGTGATCCCTATGGATGACCTTGACATGGTGTTGGGGATGGAGTTCATGTGCGAACAACGTGCCATTCCAATGCCACCTTTTGACTCCTTGTGTATACTCGGAGAAAACTCAACACACCTGATCCCGGTGACTAGGGAGAAGAAGAACACCACGGTGTTGTCGGCGCTACAAATTTCAGAAGGGTTTACGAAGGGTGAGGTAACCTTCATAGCAACAATGAAGGAGGAGGAACCGACTACCCAAGTTAAAGAAGTTCTGAAAGGCATGAAGAAGGTTCTCGAAGAGTTCGAGGACGCGATGCCGAAGGAGCTTCCCAAGAAGTTGCCGCTAAGAGGGAGATCGATCGTGCGATCGAGCTAGAGCCTAGCGCTAAGCCTCCCACAAAAGCACCTTATCAAAGGTCCCCACCGAAGGTGACTAAATCGAAGAAGCAACCTTTGACGCCAAGTACTTTGGCCACTTCTTATGCAGGTACTTGCCCCGGAGCATACAAGACTGCGAAAGATTGGCAGCAGCAAAGAGACTTAGCACACGCCCAATTGATAAAAGTGGCTAAGAAAATGAAGAAGTGGGTCAAAAAGAAGCGGCATGTGGAGTTCCAAGTTGGCGACATGGTGTTTGTCAAGCTTTTGTCCCAACAATTCAAGTACACTCGGCCACTACACAAAGGCTTGTTACGCAAGTACGAAGGGTCGTTCAAAGTACTAACCAAAGTGGGCAAAGCTTCTTACAAAGTGGATCTCCCATCAAAGATGAAAATACATCCCATCTTCCACGCGAGCAATCTAAAGGCGTTCAACAAGGACGAGGAAGACGAGAGTCGGAGAGTATCAAGACGTGCACCTCCTATTACAATTTCTTTCGACAAAGCTGTAGACGAGATACTAGCTGACCGGATTGTTCGAAGGAAGGGAGTGCCGTCCTGCAAAGAATACTTAGTGAAATGGAAAGATGCATCAATGCAAGAAAGAACATGGGAGTCCGAGGAGTCTCTCCGACAATTCAAAGATGTGATCGACCAGTTTCATGCAGAAGTCGCGACGAGGACGTCGCGAGAATAGGTGGGGGAGAATGTCACGGCCCACCCATTTTCCCACATATTGGGTTGGCCCATGACAAGAGTCTAGGTCCATTAGAAGAGCCTAGAAGATTAGGGAAGTCCACAAGCTTCCAGAATATTCTTGGATAAAGAATATTCCCTTGTATATTTTTGTAAAGTGTAGAATACTCTAGAAGATGATGATTCTAGAACATATTCTAGAATCCTCCATACATACTATATAAGGTGGAAAGCTCATTTGCTCAAATCATCCACCAACAATCTCTTAAGCAATTGTAACATTCTCTCTCTTAATCAAATACTCTCTTCCACTTAAAATCTCTAAGTCTCTTCTCTCTTTTGTGATCTTTTAGGCTTACTTGAAGAGTTCAAGTGCCGCACGGTCTAGTCTAAAATCTTAGCCCGTGACAGAAGGCAACCTCTCAACACATCAACAAATTTACAAGAGAACTTGTCCATATTTTCAGGTTGTGGTAATTCCTTGAATACTTTGTCTTCCATACTGAAAGAAATCAAAATTTGTGTGGGTGCAAAGAGGTAAATGTAGTCGATAACCAATGGAGAGCTCCATTTATAAACACCCCAGCTTGTCCTCCTTTAGAAAATTTATAAGGTATGCATGGACTTGTTTTCCATGAGTTTGAACCTAAAGTATAAATCTCAACTTTGGAAACATTATCACTATAATGTTTACTGAATATTGATACAAAGTTTTGGAATCATAACCAAACCCATAACCAATGTCATATACGAAGTGTCTGTTCGTTAGAAATCCAACTGGTGTGTTTGGTGATAATATTACTAAGTACTCTTTAGTACATGGATTCCAAATGTAAAAAACATAGCGACCACCATTACTTGCACAGATCAAACCATTGCAACTACCCCAAATTGTAATACCACAGTCACTAAAGTTGTCGCTGAACGGAGGCGTAATATTTACAGCATCACTAAATACCAATGATTTCGCTACTACTTTGATTTTCTCAGAATAATTTTTATATTTTTTACGTTTCGGCAGAAGCAGTCTTATTTTTTTCTTTTCATTATCATGAAAAGACTTGATTTTATTAACAGTATAAGGATCATGAGTGACTAACTGATACCATGACTTTCATACGCACCTTAATCTAATGATTGAACTTACCGGTAAGCGTAAGAGAATAACGATGATTACATCTTCCGGAAGGTTTTCCGCTGATCTCTGACAACGCTTTTCCATCGTAAAAATTTGAGAATATGTCTAGGGTTTTATTTTGCAAACAAAATCAATTTGGAGATGGTTTTGAGTAGGGCTGCATAAAGGGCGGTACGGCTCGTTTTTTTAAAACCGAGTACCTGCACCTCCTGGTGGCCGGTTCCAGTTTTAATTATATGTACCTGTATTACCTGTACATGTATGACCAGTATGGTTCCAGTCCGGTTCCGACTTCTTACATATTACAATTATCAGTTAATCATAATTTTAATTAACAATAAATTATGTCATTCCATAGTTTCCATATATATTTGAATCCATACATTCATTCAATCATATAAATCATTTCAAACTCTAATTCAAACTCTATTAAAATCATCTAAAACTCTAATTTAAACTCACAACACATTCTATTTGTTTCTTGTTTGCTTTAAACACATAATCCCCATCTTAATTCTTCTAGACAATCTGCAGCACAACTCTTTAATTAACTGACTTTCACAGCAACGTCTTGACCAAAAATCCATCCATAACACTTGTACCATCAGGTCCATCTCCTTATTTTTCTGCATACCACCACCAGTTCATCCACCATCAGACCATCATCCCCAGCATTATGATACAAGATCCATAAACAACCAAGATTTATAAAAAAATATACCAAAACAAACTAAAATAAGAACATAACAACAACTAAGGTTGAAAAAAAAAATTTCTTAGAATGAAATCAAATCAAACACTGACAATAGAGAAGAGAAGAGATTGAGATTATTACCAGCGTACTACATAGTAATGACCAATGGATAAAAAATAATCACTTTTTTCTGCCTCTTTCTCTCTTAGAGATTGAACCAGTGGAAGACTCTGCACACAAAAAAAAAGAAACTAATTCAAAACCCTAACTCAAAACCAAAAACCAAATTCTTAAATCTAAGATTAAGAAATTGAAACCCTTAATTCATAAATCTAATATAATTAGTCAAACCCCCAATCTGGTTGAAACCCTAATAAAAATCTATTTCAGCAATTAAAGATCAAGAAACGAAAAACCTTTGATCTAGAAATCAAAACCCCTAATTCAACAACTCAATATCAAGAAATGGAAACCCTTTACCCAAAAAATTAAACTCCTGAATACAGAAATGAAGAACCCTGGATTTAAAAATGAAAGATGAAGAAAAACATACCACAATAGGATTGAATTCCTTTAGTTTCTGAAATTTCTTCATCTCAACATGAAGTTTCATTTGTTTTTTCCTTTAATCTACAACTCTTCTTCTTTCAGTTTCAACATCTTATCAAGATTTTTCAAGATCTCTTCAATTTTTTCTTTTTCAAGTTTTTGAAATAACTGAAGAAGAAGAAACAGCAAAGAAGAAGGTGGTGCTGGCTGTGATAGAGTGTTGGTGATGATTTGGTTCTGGTGGTGTCGTTGAAGAACAGAAGAAGAAGAAGAAGAAGAAGAAGGAAAGAACGAGAGTCTATAACTGTGAGTGAGAGTGAGATGAGAGATCGAGAGAGTAAATAGGTTTACACACCAAGCATCAACAACTAGGATACATTTAAATCAAGGGATATAATTACACGGGTATTTCGGTTCGGTCCAGGTACGGGAATATACTAGAACCGAGTACATGTACCCCCTATACAATGGTTCCTAATTTCAGTCCCAGTACATGTACTCCCTAAGTTGGTTATGGTCCGCTTCCTTTCCGGTTCCTTCGGTTCTGGTCAGTTCCTGTGTCGCCCTAGTTTTGAGCACGGTGGGTGGATGATGCATCTTTTATTATTAGGAGGCCACCTCAGGCTGACATTATTGTCTATTAACCACTTTGGTGCAGACAATATGGGTTGTGCTCTGGCACCCATAGTTTGAGAAGCTTAATCCCAATTTGCTTGAACACTCTTTTTTTTTTTTTTGAAATGTTATAGGGCCTTCGTCCCATGTGTGTGCGACCCATATAGATGTAACCAGGGTTTACCTCATAGTCTCTATATATATAGGATTAAACCTATGTAATATGTAACTCATATATAATGAATAAAATCTTTCTTTCTCTTTCCCATCTCTCTTCTTTTGTATTTTATTTCTACTTTAACACGTTATCAGCACGACTGTAGCAACTGTGCAATTTTTTTCTCGAAATTGGTGATGGATTACTTCATGAGGATATTAGCGTGGTTCTGATCAAACTTGATTTATATTATGGATGTGATACAAGGTATTTCCTTTTTAACAAAAGAATTTCTTCTTTATAGTATATATTAGGGTTTCACGGATCTATGATTACCATGCATAAAGATTTCACCATTAGATTTGCATGAATTTTGAGTATGTTATACCAATTACGTTATGAACACTCGTTTAAATTTTCACACAAATCAGGATAAAATGCCATCCCAAAACCTCTGTGAATGATATTAATTTTCGTCTAGAAAAACCCTAACTCAAAACAGCATAGTAATAAATTAATATTTGAACTTTCAACCGTTGGATTATTCTGAAATTTTGATATATATTATATCTTGTCCTTTTTTATCTTATGTAAGAATTTCAGAAAGATCCAACCATGTAAAATACTTCAAAATACGCGATATTTCCAGTTATGTCCACAAAAACGTTAATTGGAACAGTCATACGGCGTCATATATATCTTTTTATCTAGCCGTTGGATTCTATTAAAATTTTAGTATGTTTGACGTAATATATTTGCCCATATTTTTTAGTAATTTCACCATAATCGTACATTGGGAAGATTGTTTAATGATCACTACACTTGGATGATGAAATTTCTAATTTTAGGGTTAACAAAATACTTTGGGCCTATATGTTAATAGTCTCAACTTTATTGTTAATGGGACTGAACACTTCATATATAATGAACCATATATGTGCACTTTTATTGACTGTGACTTAGTCAACCCAATGGATCGGGCCTTGACCAAATAGTTGACCAGTCTTTGACTAAACCAACTCGACTTGAATTTGACCTTTTGGACTTAATAGTACTTGAGCACCATTAAAGAGTCTCTGATAAGGAAGTCATTTGTGTCCACAAGGAGTATATTTCCATCATAAAAACCTTCAACCAATGACGATGTATTGTTCAAAAGATGAAGGCATAACTTAGACGTTTTTAAGGCGACATATTGACTTCAGACGATGAAATATTTTGAAGGAAGTTTGTCCAACATTCATTTTTACCCAAAACTTGAATATTCAGTGGGATGTAATCCACTTGTTAGGCTATAATGAGTCAATAACTTCTACAATGATATGTTGCAATTAAAAACACGCCTCTACTTTTGTGAAAATAAACTCACAAAAGTTGCCATGAGTCAGAAAATCTTTTTATTTTTATTTTTTCTGCTTCATCCATTATACTAAAGAACCAGTATAGGTTGAAGTATGAAAATATAAGATCAACAATGTCACAACTTTTGGGATGAAGAAATTTCTCAACTATTAGGGCAAGATTAAATATGGAAAGAACCCCGAAGTTAAACATGCTGAATCATACCCACGTTGGTATACTTAAACATGTGAAAGAAAACACATAAACTATGGTAGAAGATATGAATTTTTTCTAGTATAGGAACAAAGATGTAATTCTGGCTCGAGTAGTAAGCATTTTAATGCGAGTATCATATATTAGTAGTTAACTACAGGAGAGGGATATGGTGTTTAAAGGAAAACAAATTCACTACATTCTTGGAGAAGGCCATACCCTAGACGTCAACTTTAATGGCCACAAGAACTTTTCCTAGTCAATAACTTACCCCATTTGATTTTTACTATCTATATTCAGTCGAACTTCATATAATTTGCTTCAAGATTTTGTATGATTTGATCCTAGACTATTGGTTATATGATAACTTAACTGATATCTCGTTAGCTAAAATAAAGATTTTTTTTTTGTAAGAATTATATCAGTTGTCTTCTTTTATGGAATAAAAAATATAAGACTGAAATACTATGGAGCACTTGAGATATACTCTAAAGCACTTGAATTATAAGGATCATTAGTGTATTAATATGAAGAGTATATCATCTTCATGAACTGTAACGCTCTAAAGTAAATGAGATAAATTTTCCTTAGTTACGTAATAAGGCAACACCACTTATTACATGAAGCTCTTTAGGAAATATACAACTACTTGTTAAATTGTTTCCTTATATAGTGTCATATGATGATTGGATCATCACAATAATAGTCGAGCGAAGCAATGCTCAATCTTTGTTGCCTAATTGGTACAAAGATTAAAAATTACATGAGCTCTGTAAGAACAAAGAGTTAATCACACATTGTTAAGTTCCTATGAAATCTGTTCGAAGGTTATCATACTGAAACTCAATGTGAGAATGGAAATGCATTTATAAATTATCATAGTGAGTGTGAAAGGAATAACATTTTATAGAAAATAATTAATCAATTATTCTAGTGAATTGTAAGTCACTCATACTTGGAAAATTGAATCTGTATTGATCGTCACTGAAAATGTAATGATGGGGATTGCCTCATTCAGATTTTTACATAACCATAAAGACACTTTGGTTGTGACATGATGTTCTGTTTTGAAAGAACACAAATGGACATCCCTTTATTTGAGTGAACAAGAAAATGGGAATTACAAAGATTGAAAGAATGCAAAGTGACGGCATCTCTCAAACGATTTCTAAAGTACTAGAAACACCATCTCCCCTCCTATTATGCTTTTAAATTAATAAAGCATGTCACTTATTTTACAAAGTCTTTCTTTAGTAAATAGGATTGAGACCATCCTATGATGCATATGGTAAACAACCCATTCTTTAAAAAGAAACAAGGTGATATTTGTGAACATATCCATGCATAATGCGGACTATTCAAGTGATTTATGGCTCTAGTGGATGATTCGAAGTGTTGAATTAGTTATTTTTCACACGAAACGATGCGTTTTTAAAACAATCCTAGCACATATTACACAATTTAAGGGCGCACCAACCTTTTTTAATGCTAGAGAGTTTACATCAAAAGAACTTGATGACTATTGCATGTTTAATAGTATCAGTGTAGAACATCCTATACCACATGGTCTCGCAGAGACTACCATCAAAGGTTATAGATGGTGCCTAAGGCATAGGTTACGCGTACCAACCTTCCTAAAACTGCTTTTGGAATATGCAATATTATAGGCATCTTCACTCATTCGTTTTAGAACCCACAATTAGTCAACCATTTTTGCGTGCCAGTTGGTAACTGGATATAAGCCTGACATTTGTATTCTTACGCATTTTTGGTTGTGCTATATATGTGCGATTATGACCCTATATCGTACTATAATGGGTTATTAAAACAATTAAGTTGTAATGTTGGATATGAATTTCAAAAAATTATTCGCATTTTGAAAACTTTGGCAGGTGATCTCTTAACCGCTAGATTTGTGGATTGTCGCTTTGATGAGGCAGTCTTTCCGTCGCTCGGGGGAGATAAGAAAAATGATTTCTTAAGGGAACGACAGGAATTTTCTTGGTATGTTCCCACTATGTCTCATATTGATTTTCTGATATCTGACAACGATTTTCCATCGTAAAAATTGGATAAGATGTTTTGGGTTTTCTTTTGCAAGCAAAATCACTTTGGAGATGGTTTTGAGTAAAGGGTGAGCATTTGGCCCGGAATCCGTGGATTCGACCCGGACCAACCGTATATTTGCGGGTGGGTGTCTGAACCGTTAGCTAATCGGTTGGATATGGATGGGATCTTTGAAATCCAACGGATTATGGATTGGGCCCGGGTGCAATCTTGAAAATTTGTTGGACATCCGGACCCATTAAATTAAGGAACCCAAAAAAAAAATTCATATTTTCTCCCATTTTTTCTCCGAAGACAGATAACAAACATAGATGGGAACCCAAAATTTGTATAGGTCGACATACTTGATCTCAAAGTACACCAAAAACATCTTAGTTTAAAGGGGTTCGGTTTTTCTTTCTCTTCTGAGTAACTTCAAATCATTACAATTAAATCCAATTTTAAATCCTTAAATAATGTACTCTTACTTCTATAACGATCCATAAACTTGTTTCCTTTATTTCTCTATTATAAACTTTAATATAAAACAAATCCATTTGATTATCCGTATACAATCCTTTCATCCGTACATCCATTAGATGCAGATCTGTTGGATGCTGAATTGGATCTGGGTATCAAATTTAAAATCCGCAAGGAATTGGATTTGATGCGGATGAGGTGAAAACCGGTCCATATTAGCCGATCTCACCATTTTGAGCACGGTAGATTATGCATCTTCTATTTTTAAGGGCCACCTCGGGATATTAGTAACAGTATTGCCTATTAACCACTTCGGTGCAAATTATATGGGTTGTGCTCTAGCACCCATAGTTTGAGAAGCTTAAGCCCAATTCGCTCGAACATTTTTTTTTTCTTCTTAAAAAACTGGTTTAAGGGTCGCTGAAAATTCTTGAAGGGCTCCTCTAGGATTATATTGTCTAGGAATAGGATGTGGATATGAGGTATCTTAAGGAATAAAAAATGTCTAAATTACCCCTTAATTAATTTTTATAATTATATTATTTTTCTTCCACAACTGAACCTAAAACTGTTTACTCTTTTTCTCCATAACTTAGTCGGTTTTTTCCCTCTTCTTTTTTTTTTCTTCCTTAAACGACAATTAACTGTTGAATCATTGGTTTTAAAAATTATCCATTGTCGATTAAAACCTCTATAAAAGAATATAGGGTGGACGAAGAATAATCCAACAATTACGTTGATAATCCTAATGTAAGATCACGTTACACTTAATCCACTATCAAATAATGATGGTAATGAACCCCAACAACAAAATGAAGAAGAATTGATCAATCAAGAAGCTGAAACACCTCAACAACTAGTTAATGTTCCATGCATGACTTCTATTAGGTAAGAATCGGCAAACCCACAATTTTTGTTGTTTTTGATTGCTTGAATAGTTTAGATTAGTTTACTTTCATATTCAGTTTTCAGTTTCAGTGGAGTTTACGACTAAGTTATATTGTGAATTTCCTGGTTTACGGCTAGGAACTGATGAACTCATAGCCGTAAGATAGTAAATGTTGTTTTACAGCAAGGAAATAATGAACTCATAATTGCACATGGGTTTTCAAATGTTTTTTTTCCTCGCAAAATTCCTAACCGTAAATAGTTTTTCCTAGCCGTAGAAGAAATAATATAAATGTATTTAGCTTATGGCTAGGTCAATATGTTGAAAATCTATCTATAAGTAATTATGAAAGCACAAAAATAATTTACTTATAGTCTACGACTAGGTTGTAGTGTTGATTCCTATCTGTAGGTGGTTTTGAAATGACAAAAAAAATTATTATAATTTATTTATAGTAATTTCGTCCCAACTCAATTTATCTTTAACTAGTTCTTTAGTTATGAAACGGGTGTTCCTCACGTCAAGCAATCCTTATCTCACCGACTTGAGATCAGAGAGTTCGGTCATAAATAAGTCATCAATCGACTCAATTAAACACATCTCTCAAAGAATTCTTCTATCAACCCAGAACTACTCTGATTCCTCTATTTTATCTACTTCCCTCCCTAAGATCACCCCTAATCATTCTCTTATGTGACTGAAGCAGTCTTCGAACGACCATTTTTCTTGGTTTAAGCAAGGACTGTTCGTGCTCAACCTCTCGCAACTCACATTTAAAACCTTAAATCTCAGTTTTACCCCTTCACCAATATTTAAGTATCTCTATTTAACTACAATAAAACAATTTTAAGAGATATGTCTGTTGTTGTCATTTTCTACAAGAACAATAGTTGAACCTGATATTTTATCCAACACAATTTGATCATTTTTTTAATCAGTTTTAACTTTAAGTTTATATTTTACCAAACGTTCAACTGTTGTTTTTACAAAACATAGCAACACACAACAGAAAAGAGCTTTCAACTGTTGTTTTTACAAAACATAGCAACACATAATAGAAAAGAGCTTTCACAAAAATACCTAACTAAGCCTTATAGCACGTTTGGATACCAGAAGCAGAAGTCAGAATCAAAAATATTTTGCTTCACAAAAAGCTGACTTTTTTGCTTCTAAAAGTCGTTCTAAAATTCTATACCCGATTTAACTTCTTGCTTTTCAAATTCTAGAAGTCGAAAAGCTACTTCTGGATGTGTATCCAAACGCGTTATAAAGTGATTGGATGCTCTTTTAGAAGTTATTTTTTGACTTCTAGAAGCAGAATTGCCATAGGTTAATCGGGAATAAAGTTTGAAAAAAAAAAAAAAAGATAAATTTTTATAAAACATTTTTTTTGCTTTTGAAATTTTGGAATTGACTTCTGCGAATATCCTCTTTTACTTTTGATATCCAAACACCCTCTAAATATATATTCTGATCCAACATTTCCAACACTCCAACAAGTCTATCTTAACTCGATCGCTTATTATAATTGGTATCACTAGTATTATTAGTTTGTAGCATTATTGCTATCATTAATGTAGAGGTGTCAATGCAATTATCAAAAGAACCTAATCATGCTTCAAAGTAATCTTACTAATATAAAGGAAATTCATATTTTTGGTTGGTCTAACCCTGATATTACAATATAACCCCTAACTTAAAATTTTAAATATAAGGCATAATTAGTAATAAACCAAAAATAAAAAGGCTATATTTGTAAAAAGGACGCCCAGAGATCCAGAGGTCGAATCCCACTTAACTCAAATGTTTTTTTTGTTTCTCATCTTCTTCGGGGTTTTTCCTAACTTCGTTTCGTTACCTTCTACAGACACAGACAATGGAGAAACCATGAAGGCGGTGGAGAAACGCAAGCCATCAAAACAAGTTAAGTGAAATAAACCTCTCAAGTAACTATCAGAATCGTATTATATGCGTAAGTGTAAATTTAGGGCAGATTTGTGTTCACTGATACAAACTAGGGAAAATAAAACAAGGTCAATAATCGATACTGTGATTTTATCTGTTTGTTTTATGTTTGAGGTGTGTAACTATTCCTTGTCCCTATGGTAAGGTTTTGGTTGAATGGGGTCAAATGAATAGGTGATGAAACCAATGGCAGATGTGCTACGTGATGAGAAGAATTTTTGTGGTGGTTTTTCTTGCAACACAGCTTTGAGCCTTTGACTTCACTTAAGGAACCAGTGCTCAACCGATATTTATTGCAACAATTTTTTTTCAATTTTGGTATTTTATTATATGTTGATTTTTTATTCCAATGATTCAAATTGGTTAGGTTTTAAATTTAAATTGGTTAGGTTCTAACACTGAATTTTGGTTTCATTGTTACAAATAATGTAAATTAGTGATAATGTTCAAATTGGCTTACATCTTATACTCTGAAACTAAAATTTATGCTTTTAAATTAGTAATCATATCACCTCAAATGATAATTTGTATGTTTTTATAAGTTGGCTTTCTAACTCAAGTTGATTTGTGTTTTCAACGCATAACCATTTATGGAGGGTAAGCTCCCTGATCTCCTTCGAAGTCCTAGATTAATCGATCCAGCTGGATTTCTGGAACTGACTGCAATAGAAAATGGTGAAGAGAAGCAATGTCATAGTAAACTTGATGGACAACAAACACATGTGCAACTACAGCTGCGTCGAATTTTGGCTAAAGCAAAGCCTAATTCAATGGCTGGAAATAAAAGGGAAACACATCTAGAAAGACGTCGGAATACTTATCATATGCAGAGAATGAAAGTTGGTGAAAACAGAAATCAGGGAGCAGGAACAAGTTATAGTAAGACAACTTTATAAATTTGGTTTTAAAGTTTGATTTAGAACTTTAAATATCATCGAGGTTATTAGCTCAATTTGTTATGTTTGCATGTACGCAGCTAACTAGAAACATTATATATATCTTTAGTAAATGTTCATCTTATAAGGATTTAACAACTCATAAGCTTATTGTATCATTGTTTTATATGTGCAACAAACATACAAGTTGCTAACTCGGATGGAAAGCATAAAGCAAAATCAAGTAATGGTGTAACACTATTATACGCAGTCTAACAATTTGTGGAAATGCATACCACAAAAGACTGCACTATGTACATAGAGTTGTAGTTAACTTTCATAGACTAAGTTAAATTACATACAAATGAAGGTGAAATTACATAGAGATCTACAGGACTATTGATCGATATTGCAGGTAACATTTATTTTTTTCCACCTTACCAATTCGCAGACGACCGTATTAGGTTGTAGGCACATAAATTACTACATAATTTGAAATTTAAAACTTCAGTGTTTTAGGAAGTTGGGCACCTGGGCTGCCAACTCAATTGACATCTTATCAGATGAGCTTGTTTCTTAGTATTAGACTATTCCATTGAATAAGATTGAGGACTTTCGTGTACTGTGCAAACAGGTAATAACTTTATTTACATTCTCATTGTTAATTTGGGTTATTAACTTTTAGTCTGATTTTTGCAACCCCCATTCGACTTTCAACAAAAGAGCCAATACTTAAATTAAAGTAGTATGCTTTGTTTTCATAGTCAAATTAGCTTTATATTTAAATTAGCAGCAACACCTTTAAGCATTCTCTTGACATCAACTGTGTCATCTAGGTAATACTTGGCCTTTCATGGTTTTTATTTGATTTTGTGCATGCAAATACCCAAGGAACTGTAGGTAGTGATGTGTTAGTAACAGCTATGTCTCATCCTCATTAGAGTAGGCTTTAGAAGTTTCTTACGTACTGGAAAATTTACTCCAACTCAGTTGCAATTAGAAAATACAGGTAAGAGAATACACCACCTCTTTGCGTCTTTAAAGATTAACTCAGTTAAGGGATAACTCATCGCCATTATCATCAGTCAAGTGTTCTTCCTTCCAATGTCTTATTCTTGCAGTTCAGTCAAGTTGCATTATAAGGAGTTTATGCATAGTTATAGTTTGGAGCTATATGCGAGAATATGCAGCATAATGTCTTCCTTAATGCGTCAAAATTTTGGCAGTAATGAGAACTAATGGAAAATCTACTTGGTAGTGCTAATGTGGATGCGAATTCAAGACCTGATGCGTATGTGATTTAAAAATTTATGTCAACAATAATATAGAACGAAAGGCATATGAAATTCTTAAATTCATACTTTACCACTTAGTTTACAATATTTATTAAAATTCAAATTGCTTTTACATTCTTATTATACTGCATAACTACAATTTATGGCTTCCTAATTAGTAAATCATGTCATCTCTAATTGAGTTGATTTTGTATGTTCAATGCAGAACTAGGGAAATCTCCCTGATCTCCGTCAAAGTACTAGACTAATCGAGCTACATTGACTTCAAGAAATAAGAGCTACAAAAAACGCTGAAGAGGATTAATGTCATAGTCAACTTGATGCATAACAAATCGACGATCCACCACAGCTGCGTTGAATAATTCAATGCATTGTGAAAGTGAAGCACATCTAGAAATATGTTGGAATGCTTATAGTATTTGGAAGTGCCTAATTGTAAAATGATGTTTAAGGTCTAATTTTTTAAACGTTCTTTATAGAGTGTGATTCTCATTCTGAGGTCAATTACCGCTTCTTACCTGTACTAAAAGTATGATTTGGAAGATCCCGCTAAGATATTTTTATCGTCTGTAATGAAAGTTTGTAAAACACGATAATATTCTTATCGTCGGTAATGAAAATTTGTAAAACACGATAATTAAATCTTGACCTTTGTGTATATATCTTGGCAGATTTATAAAGTCCATGGAGCACTAGAACCATCATCAAATAACTATAATATATATATTGTGTAAATTGATAGTTTTTATAATAATTGACAAATTATTGAACGGAATGGGGAATGGCAGGTGCATCCGGCTATGTTAGACTAATAATAATAATAATAATAATAATAATAATAATAATAATAATAATAATTCCGAACAAACCTAGGTTACACAATGCAGCGAGAAAGGACACTGTGCGGTTTCTCTCTTCCCTCACCAATAACCAACAATCGGAATCCGCAAACACCTAATTCATCGTATTTTTTCTCTTTGATGACAATATTAGGTAATCGGTAAGTTTGTGTCTGTGGATAGTCAATATTTGGCCATTGACGACACACAACATGAAGCTGACGTTTTTGTTCTCACTCGAATCTTGTTTTGTGTTGCACCTTGATGGAAGATATATCTAGATATTAGATGTATTTTTGGCCCTATCATTTAGGGTCCTTTTATTTAGAGGATAAAATTCACTTAATGTTTTTTTTTGTAAGAAAATTGACTTAATGTTTTGGTCGAACATCTTGTGGACTTGTACTCTTGTAGATGATTTTCTTTTCCCATTAGAATTGCCCTTGGTGACAAAGGCTTACAGTGCACCTCAATTATTGTCAAGTTTAGGTAAGAATTAAGTAGATAACTAAATATTGGTTTTTCTTTATAACAAAAAATTTCCTTCTTCTTAAATTATTAGTCCTGTTTAAAAATAATAAGATCTTAAAAAGACGATAGAAATTTATAAAACTATCCATATTAAATACTAAATTATTATTATAATCAAAGTTAAAAATGAATAAAAATAAACATAAGAGATATTAAAAAAAATTGTTTTCTTTTTTTAGAGATATTATTTAATTTTTAAGTTTATTTACATATATTTTTAAATTTTATAATTATAAGAAATTAAAGATATATTTTAATAAAAATTGTGATAAAGATATATAAAAATAGAATAGTGGACTAATAAAAAAGGCGAAAAAAAACATTAGTTTTTAAAGAACATTTTTTCTACTTCACTGGATAAAATCCATAACATAAATCCGAGGATTGGTATATCTCACGCCAGTTTTTTAGTTGGTCTATCACCTTGTAGCGAAGGTTTTGGTGGTAAGATAACTTGACAAACAATAAAACAGAAAATGCTTAAAATATATATATAACAGAAAAGAAAAGAAAAAGGAGGTAAACGACGTTTGGAGCCTTGGATGTGGTGGCATTTGTTAGGATTTGGTTTAGTCGGTTGGATAGAGAAAGAAAGAGAATAAGTTCCCTACACAGAGTCATCTTACTCATCATTGTGAAAGCTACTGCTTTGATAGATACTTACTAATTGAATGATAACCCCACAATCCCAGTATCTTTAGCTTTTTTATCGAAGGACAATTATATCCTTTCTTTTTTTTCATGGTGCAGTCTTTTGTTTTGGGGATCGAGTGAATCTGAATTAGGTGTCTGAGTTACGGAGGATTCCCATATTTAAAGCAAGCCAGCAATTAAAGTTAAAGTTGTACAAAATGGTTTCTTAGTTTCTCAAATCGTGACTAATTTTACCATGTACGGTTTGGTATAACACGGTCTTACTATGGTTTGGTTCAACACAGCTAGTTTGCAAAATTGTTAATTATGTAGATAAACGTCTGACAGTTCAATATTAATACCATCAGACTCCCAATATCTTTTAAATCTTAATTATTAGTTTATTATCATTTGTAACATTCATAAATATAAAGGATAATGCGATATTAAAAAGTCATGCAAACTAAAGAAAATGGTTCAAATTACAGCTATCTTATGGATTTTCATATTACCTTAACAACTGCATACATGCATATGCAAAAAAGAATGCAATAAAGAAGAGAAGATTTGAAGTTCATTAGATTATGTTATGATGTAATGGTCCTAGATAAAAGAATCTAAATGGCCAGCATTAAACAGTTTAGACGGTTGGTTTTCGGTTCGGTTTTATAGTAAATTAGAATCAAACCAAAATCAACGGGTTTTAAAATATTAAAACCATCATATACCGATGGTTTGGTTCGGTTCAGTTTGGTACGGTTTAAACTTAAGCAGTTTGATACGGTATGGTTTTATGGTTTATACTGTACCATATGCAACCCTACTTGTAAAATTGTTTCTTCTGACTTTATTTTATCTTAAGAGATTCTGCCATAGCTCTAATTTATGTATTAACAATAGAGTAGAGAATGCTTTGGCATCTACAACCCTGGTTTATATATGTTGGAATTGGACCTCCTTGTTGTATATTACGATCAATAACTTTTTCTTTTGAACTTACGATGTAATGGATGCTTCCTGTGTTGATACCTAATTTTGTAATATTTATTTTTGTTTTGTGCATCAGAGGAAGAAAAAGCCCCTCAAGAAATAAGAGAATATACTTCCAAACACTTACAACCTACTGATGTAGTTTTTAAAGTGGTAAATAAAGGTTCGATTCTCGAACTTG